>APFE030371513.1:182003-221711 GCA_000404065.3 Pinus taeda | reverse complement strand
TATTTTTCTTGTTCATGCTCATTGTTTTATGGTACTGATATGCAAAAATAATTCAAAGTATAAATAAGGAAGAATTGTTAAAAGGACTAGATAATACTGATTCACCCCCCCTCTCAGTATTATTTTCAAGAATAAGTGGTAGAAAATTCATGCTACACTAATCAACCTTGATTTATGTTCCATCTGTTGCTAGATTTCTTGGTTCCTCGGTTGCAACCTGAACCTCTCTAAACATGGCAACAATATATTCCTCTTCTTTTTTATTTCTTCTTTTGATTTGTTTTAGTCTTTCTTTGCGACCCATGATTGTTGTCTTTCTTCTGTCTTTTGTATGCTTTATTTATATCATGAGGCTTCTTTCCATACCACCTCCGAAAAAAAATGATTTTCAATATGTACCCCCCTTAGGCACAATCTTCATTGGGTTCACATACACATAGGGATTTTCCCGAACCCAAAACATTGTCATGCTTGACAAATAAGAAAATTTTATAGATGGACAAACCTTTTCAAAGCCCTAAACCCTTGTGCAAATAAAGCCCTTTTTCAAAATTCTATTTCAATAAAAAAATCGCTTTGTAAAATCTTCCAAAACCACAGAAATATCTATCACTAAAATATTCCTTGTAATAAACTCTTTTTATACCATGCACCTTCGTTGTTTTTAAATATTAAAAAAAGAGTGAAATCAAAAGCCTCACAGTAAACTCGCTGTGCGAGCGCAAGGCCGCATTGCTGCAACCCTAGCCGCGCCCGATTGATCTCTCTCTCCTTCGCGTGGTCTTCTCCTCTATGGAGCTCGGAGGTGGCCCTGAGGTCCATCCTCCCTCACCTCTAGAGCTCGAAGCCTTCAGATCCCTCATAGAAGCTGCTGGGAAATGACAGACTACTAGTTCACAACAAAATTTTGTAAAAAAATTGGAAAGCATCCCCACGGTGACCTTGCCTGTGGAGGAAACTTGTAGAACAATGTTGAACCTAGCAGAAAGAGGCCTCATCGGCCAGTTTACAGGGCTATGGCCATCCTTGAAAGTAGTTGAAGAATGGGTTAAATGAAACTGGATACCACTAGTTAATGAAGGAATAAAAAGTCACTTTGTAGGCAAAGGGTTCTTCGTTTTCGTGTTTGATAACGCAGACGACAGAAGCCTGATCTTCAGAAATGGGCCATATTTCATGGGTCCCCATGGCCTCTACTTGAATAAATGGTCCCCAGACTTTGATCCAACACAAGATGTGCCCACCGCTGTACCTATTTGGGTGCGTCTCCTGCACCTTCCCCTTCATTGCTGGAGTTAGAACTCGCTACAATCCATTGGCAATGCCTTAGGAAGATACATGATCAGGCACTGAGGAAGGATCAATACTCCTGCGCCCGCATCTGTGTAGAGGTTGATCTGGAAGTCGGGCTACCTGAAGCAATCAAACTCTCAGTGGCAGACTAGACACATATCCAAGAGCTCGATTATGAGCAATTACCCTTTAAGTGTCGACACTGTCACGAATATAGGCATTTCACAAGATACTGCAAAAAAAAATGAGGAGGCATTAGAGAAAGAAAAAGGCGAACAATGGAAACAAGAAAAGAAAACAACAAGTAGTAGGCAGAACAACAAAAATAAAGTTAAAGAGACAGGGAATAAAGCAGGGAAAGAAAGTGCAAGCAATCAAAACATTGGAAGCAGGGAAACCATTAGCATCGTGGAGGACAAAAATCCCTTTGAATCTCTCAAGGTACCTCCAGATCCTCCAGAGACAGAGCGAGAAGATTTTCCTCAGCTGAACAATACCGACACTTTAGAGCTAGGTAACAATCCAAACCTAACCCCAAGTAATACTTCCTCTCCTTCTTATGCTGATATAATCAAACAAAAGAAGAAGAAAACAGAAAACACGGGCTCATCAGATGAAGAGACCTTTGAAAGGCCATCAAAAAGAGTTGGAAGAAGATCAAACAAGGAAACCAGGGAAGAAGAGCCAGAAAGACAAAAATCCCTCGGCAGTCAAGCTACCATTGAGATGACCCTCGGGAGGAATACCAGACCAAGGGTCCCCAAGGGAGGAGGGCCTACCCCAACAAGTGGTAAATGATGCAGCTGGCCTCTTGAAACTGCAGGGGCTTGGGTAATCCCACTAAGGCAGAGGCCATTAAATATTTATTGAAAATGGAACCCACAGACATTCTCATGCTCCAAGAGACAAAAGTAGAAGGGGATATCCTTCTAAATACTAGTAACACAAAATGGAAATTCGATTCTGGAAAGGTTGTCAGTGCTAGAGGCACGGCTGGAGGAATAGGCACATTCTGGTCAAAAAACTCCTTTTCTTTAGAGAGATCCTTTGAGATCCAACATTGGATATACACTGAATTGTGTCACACAACAAGAAATCTCAACCTAGATTTGTTTAACATGTATGTCCCTGTACACTATGATGAAAAGAATGAGTGCTTTAAGACACTCTCAGACTTTCTAGACCGTATTAATCCTATGAATATAGTTATAGGAGGCGTCCTAAACATAATTCTAGATTCTAAAGAGAAGAGAGGAGGGACCTTCTCAAGAGACCCTTTTCTCACCATAGTGGAGAATCTGATTCTACAGTGGGACCTAGTAGACTTCAAACCAGTGAAAGGAGAATACACCTGGACCAACAACAGAACAGGAGAAAACCACATAGCAGCAAGGTTGGACAGATTCCTGATCAGCAGCTCTATAATGATGGAAAAAAGAATAGTCACCAACAAGATTCTTCCAAAACTTACCTCAGACCACAAACCAATTCTCCTCTGCCTGAAAGAAGAAGAAGACTTAGGTCCCCTCCCCTTTCGCTTCAGTCCTCTCTAGGTAGAAAGAGAAGGGTTCTTTGAAACAGTTCAATCAGCTTGGAGAATAGATGTTTTAGGCTCCCCAAGCTATGTGTGGGAGCAAAAATGAAAAATGCAAAGAAGGCCCTAAAAGAATGGATAAAGAAGCCTATGAATACCCCCACTAGTCAGAGGAAAGAGGCTGTCATTCAGCTGGAAGAAATCCAATTTGAACTGGAAGAGAAAGATATTTACCCCATGGATTTAGACAGAAAAATCTGCACAAAGGAAAACATATTGCTCCTTCAGAAGTGAGGAAGAGTATTGGCGCTTAAAGTCTCACAATTTGTGGCTTAAAGCTGGGGATAGAAACACCACATATTTCCATAGACAGTATAGGGCTCGTCTTTCCTGGAATCATATAGCAGAAATCACCACATCTAATGGACAGGTATGTAAAGGATTTGCCTAAATCAAGGAAGCTGCAGTGAAGCATTTCCAGACTCTTCTTATTGCAGAAAGGGATGGGAGTGAGGAGGACATATCAGAGTTCCTCGCAAACATACCAAAGCTAGTCAACATAGAAGATAATGAAAATCTTATGAGCTCAGTCATGGAAGAAGAGCTTTCTAATATTGTCTGGTCCATGGAGCTAGACAAAGCACCAGGACCTGATGGATTTTCAATCCACTTTTACAAAATCTGTTGGGAGCTAATCAAACCTGATCTCCTCAAAATGATACGTGGATTTATGAGGAAGGCAAAGGTTGGAGGCAGAATAAATTCCACCTTCCTTGCTTTAATACCCAAGGAAACAAACCCAGGATCATTTGATAGATACAGGCCGATCTCACTCTGCAATTCATCCTACAAGATAGTGGCCAAACTTCTGGCGAACATAATCAAATCTCTCCTGCAAAAGCTCATTTCTCCAGCCCAAGGGGGATTTGTGAAAGGAAGACATATCTTGGATAACGTCATCCAAGTCCAAGAAGCCCTGCACTCGCGCCACTCACGCAAAGAACAAGGTATGCTTATAAAACTGGATATGTGTAATGCTTTTGATAGAGTTAACTGCTCTTTCCTGTACAGGGTTCTCTCATCCTTCAGATTTAACCAGGACTTTATAAACCTAATCAAAGCTTACCTAGAGAAGATCTATATAGCCCCAATGATAAATGGAAGACCAACATATTTCTTTTTAGCCACCAGGGGATTGAGGCAGGGCTTCCCCCTTTCACCATTTCTTTACATTCTGATGGCAGACTCCCTGAGCAGAAAGATGACCTCGGAAAAACAAAATGGCAGCATTCCTGGGATCAGAATTGTGAAAGGAATTGCTCCAATGAATCATGTGCTGTTCGCTGACGACTCACTGTTGCTCGAGGGTGCATCTCCAAGAATAACAAACTCCTTCAGAACCATCCTTGAAATTTTTTGCAGTATCTCTGGAGCGTTAATCAGTGAAAGGAAAAGCGTTGTTTATGGATGAAATACAGAGCAACACGCAATTGACAGAATAGCCAATGATCTAGGCTTTAATGGATATGCAGATTGGGATAAAATCAAATATTTGGGCCTTCCAATAACGATGGGATCCAACAGAAACCATTTGTGGGAGGAGGTGATCTCGAAATTCAAAAAAAATATTGCTGCGTGGGGTGGATTTTGGCTTACCACAGGAGGCAAACTCACGCTCATTAGATCGGTTCTCTCGGCACTGCCAACATTCCAGGCTTCTTTAATGGTGGCCCCAAAGCAAATCTCAGACCAAATCTCCAATCTCATGCGCAATTTCCTATGGAATGGAGGACGAGGAAACGGAAACAGATTCCATTTAATAAAATGGGAAACAACGAAAAGACCATTAGAGGAAGGCGCCCTTCAAATTCGAGATCCCCTGTAAGCAAACTTAGGGGTTGGGCTGCAAATTACTGTGGCAACTTATTGCTGAGCCCAATCACCCTGTCAACCAGATATTAAAGTTAAAATACCTCAAAAGACAGTCAATTAAATCTTTCATTCCGGAGAAAGCTCCAAAAGGAACGCAGGCTTGGAAGCTATGTAGCAAAGGCATCGAATTTTTCAGATCTCACCTGTATAGAATCCCCGGGAATGGCAAAAACACTTTGCTATGGAGAGACACAGTTATGGGTCATCCCCCTTTGACAGAAAACAATTAAATATTAGAGCTAAGAATTTGGTTACACACAAAAGGAATTGAGAAAATTGAGGACATCTCAGGTTGGGATAGTAAAGGAAATTGGCAGCGCTGGAATTTTCCTAAAGCACTAGCGCACCTAAATCCCCAGCTAAACGCCCTTATAGAGGCAATTTTAGACTTTGCTCCAGTACATAAATATGATGAAGATTCCTTGGGATGGGGTAAGACGGGGGTGTACACAGCAAGACAAGGATATTTACAGATGCAAAGCAAAAAGGATTCGCCACATCCGAAATCAGAGTGGAAGTAGGTCTGGGACAACTTTAGCATCCCTAAGATCAATTTCTTCTTTTGGACACTGTTTCATAACAAAATCTTGACTGGAGAAAACCTGTGCAGAAGGAACATAGCAGGTCCTCATCGATGTGTTCTTTGCAAAAACGCATTGGAAACCTTAGAACACATGTTTATCGATTGTGAGTATGCGAAGAAGGCATGGTCTATCTTCCTGACCAGACTGAATGTGAGACCCCCAACACAATGTTCGATTGCAGATATGTTCTCCACTTGGAAAGCCAGTTACTCTCACAATATTGCTGGAAAATCTCTATGGTACAAGGTGTGGATTGCTGGTCCAAAATATGTATGCTGGAAGCTATGGCTAGCCCAGAACGAAATCATCTTCAACCAAAATGAAATTCCTGCGGAAAAAGTGGCAGACCAGGCAAAGAAACTCCTTTTAGAAACTCTGAACCATTCTTTAGTCAAAGATGATAATTCCCTCCAAATAGAAGAAAGGGCATGGCTTGAAGATTTCTCTTGCAAGACCAGACCTCCAGCAATCACACGACCAATTCATAAGGAAAGATGGCAGATTCGAGATCCCGTGGACAGATTTCAACAGTGGTGGAAATCCCAGGGCAAGTGCACTATCTTCTTCGATGGTGCCTCAAAAGGCAATCCAGGTAGGTCAGGAGCAGGAGGGGTAATCTTCTATCCGAACGGGGAAAAAGATGACTTCAGTTGGGGACTTGGACTGAAAACCAACAACTAGGCTGAAGCACTCAGTCTTTTAAAAGCTTGCCAATTAGCCAGAAAAGAAAATCCAAGCGAAATCCTAATCTTTGGAGATTCAGAATTGTTAATAAAGTCATTAATAAGCAAGAAAGGGCTCAAGGATCCAGCGCTAAACAAACAGCTTTTAAGAGTGAGCAGAATTTTGAAGGACTTCTCCTCGGTTCAAATTTTCCACATACTCAGAGAATTAAACAAGGAAGCAGACAGATTGGCAAACATAGGATGTACTCTACAAAATGGAATGATCAGCATAAATGCAGGTGCTTTGAAAATAAAAATTATTCCCTAACCGGGAAAGGAGCTCATGTAAAATCTGCGATTTGTAATGGTTGATTAGGCTTTGCCCAACTTGAATTTTATCAATAAAACACAATCGTTTCAGTTAAAAAAAAAAATATTAAAAAAAAATAATAAAAAAATAATCCTAATTTCAAAACCTTTAACAAAGACCCTCTTTATAATCTTCCCACCTTTAACAAAGACCCTCTTTATAATCTTCCCCCATTTTATAAACATTTTGAAACAAAATAACAAGGGGTTGACTTTAATCCTCAAGAGACTTTAACCCTTTCTCATTAACATTATTAAACCCTTTCAATAACCTTTTTCTCATACATCACAACCTTTTAAAAAAAATCTTTCAAAATTGTTTTAAACCTTTAAACTTGTGAATGGTATACTATTCTTCACCTTTTTACTCAATGGTCAGGTTAACACATCGTAGAGTAATTTGGCCCACGGTACTAACTTGTTATGGTATAGGGATATCCCATGTTATTCCGCTAACACAGGTTTTTTTTGTAGAATGCTCGTGTTAACACTGATGGATGTAATTTTGACACTCCTAACGTGACTCTTTCAGGTTTCTTCTAGTGTTGTAATGTGTCTGGAGTAATTTTTACAGTGTGTTACTATGACGCCTCTCAAATAAAAAATTTTCTTCTCAAAGACCACTGTTGTTGGCCTTAGCTTTCCCTCGGATCCATCAACTCGACCTCATCTCTAATACCAATTTGATGGAAAGGCATAGAGGGGGCAACACAAATTAACACACAAAAACAATTTTGTTTGCAATACTTCTCACATACATCCATAATTATTGGCTCTTGGCTCTTTTAGCCTGATACAAACTTGATTGTTAAAATGAAGCGAATGTGGGGTATTTATGATTTATAACTAACGACTCAACTGAAGCTAAGTTAGAATAACTTCATCATGTAAACACACACTAAATTTAACATTTCCAAATATAAATTGAACTCAAACTAACTCGGACTAACACAAGTTAACTCAAACTCTAAATTTAGACTGCACTGCATGTGGGAGTAATTGGCTATTTCCAACACTCCCCCTTAATTATGACCGTATGAATCAGCATAACTCAAACATCACTCAACTATGCCTGCTAGGCTTACAATATAAATTTACTCAATCACCACTTAAACATGTCTGCTAGTCTAAGTCTCAGTTAGGCATACAATGACTCAAAACTTTTACAATTTTGTATTTTGTATTTTGTTTCTTCCAAAAATCTATACCCTAGAAACTGCTTCATTTTATACT
The DNA here is from genome assembly GCA_000404065.3 of Pinus taeda. Taxonomy (NCBI): domain Eukaryota; kingdom Viridiplantae; phylum Streptophyta; class Pinopsida; order Pinales; family Pinaceae; genus Pinus; species Pinus taeda. The sequence continues at coordinate 214,101 of APFE030371513.1, read as the reverse complement.
ACACTTGTTTGCTATAGGCTCCATATTTGTTCTCTTACTGTTGCTACAAAATTTATTTGACTTCTATTGTATTTATTTTGAATAACAATATGATTATGTCTTCTACAAATTCCTCTTCAATGGTTCTCTCACTCATGAATTTCTGCCAATTATGCACACTATCATTAAGCTTATAACCAAAATTTAATGTATCATTATCATACACTCGATCACTTGACCATTCCTATAATATTTGTTGGGTATGTATTATGTTCTTTCCATGGCTAGTCACAGGGGTTATTATATTGCGCCGGGCGCAGTGCCCGAGATGTTTTTTATGTAGACCCAATAATAGTTGGGTGGGCCCAAGGATGGGGGGTAGACCCAAAAATTATGGGTGGACATATCCATGGTTTTGCACATGGTTTTCATGCATGGTTTTGGGAATGATGTTTTTTTCCCATGGTATTCTATAAATTCGGTCAAGGGAGCTATGCTTATGTTCTAATCCAGGGTTAATGGATTAGGGTTTATGAATGCTTAGACATGTATATATGTGTATTGTAACATTGAAAGTAATATAATGAAAAATCAATTTGGTTTTCTCGATTTGGGTTCTAGGAGAAAATCTCTGTGTATATTTTATGTTCTTGCCATTGTATATTTTTTGTTTTAAGAATTTGTATGAATATAATTTTTGTACAAGGTTAAAACCTACATTTGGTATCAGAGTTTTTTTTGCTTCAAGGGGACACCTTTGTGACTAAGGGGTTTTTCTTGGGCCTGTGGTAGACCCTGTTACAGTGGGAGATATGCATGATCAACTCTTGCGGTGAAAGAAGATGGAGAATAGTGGAAAGATAGAGATCGGGAAATTCAATGGTCAGAGTTTTGAGCTATGGAAGTTGAAGATGGAGGACATATGGTGGATAGATATCCATGAATCGATGTAGATCTAGGTATGACACCAACATGAATTTCAGTAGAAGACCGGGAAAAGGTAGATCAGAAGGCGAAGAGCACAATATGATTGTGTATCTCATATTCAATATTATTGAATCTATTAGGGGAAGGTATGAAAAATGATTTGTGGGATAGATTAGGGACTTTGTATCAATCTAAGTCTTTGGTGAACACATTATTCCTAAGGAAAAAACTGTATAACCTAAGGATGAAGGATGAAGACTTGGTGATAGAGAAAATGAACGCCTTTAATATTGTTGTAAGTCAGTTATTAGATGTTGATATTAAATTTTCATATGAAGATAAATGCATAAGTGTATTGTTTTCTCTACCAGACACGCGGGATAGTTTGGTCGTTGCTATAGGTAGCAATATAACTACCTTGAACTTTGATGAAATAGGCTCATCCTTGTTATCGAAGGAGATGAGATAGAAAAAAATAGAGAGTTAGAATGGAGATGCCTTGTTTGTAAGAGGGCGATCCCAAAACAAAAACAAAAATAAGTCCTCAAGTGGGAGATATAAATCTAGAGGGAGATCTAAATCTCCAGGAAAAGTTGTAAGGGTATGTTGGAAATGCGGAAAAGAAGGGCACTACAAAAATTAATGTAGATCTAAAACTCTTGAGAAAGGAAAGGGATCTAATGATTCTCCTTCTGCAGAGGTGAAAACCACCTTAGATGGAGGCATGGATGTGTACTTGGCTTCTTCTTCAAGTACCCACATAGATTATGAGGAATGGTTGATTGACTCAGGTGCATTGTTTCAATTCACTCCCCATAGGGAGTAGTTCTACAAGTACGAGAAATATGATGGTGGTGATGTCTTCCTAGGGGATGACAAGAAGGCCATATTCATAGGAAGTGGAAAATCCGAGATGAAGTTGCAAGGTGGAAGGATTATTACACTTCATGGTGTTTTTCACATTCCTGCATTGGCTAGAAATCTAATTTCTATAAGTAAGATGGATGATGCAGGTGTAAAAAGAGTGTCCGAGAAGGATACTTGCAAGATGGTTTGGGGAGAATTAGTATTAATGTAGGGAGTTAGGATTGGAACTCTGTACAAGCTTTTGGGTAGCACTATTATTGATGGGTGCAACAATTCTGTGGTTCTTGAAAGTGGAGCAAAAAATCTAGTGGTATTTGGAAAAAATACTATGTTGTGACATCAAAGATTGAACATATTGGAGAGAAGGACCTTTGAATACTGCATGGTAATGATATGGTAGAAGGTATTCCTAATTTCTCTTTGTATTTCAATTTTTGTGAACATTATGTATATGGGAAGCAAAATCAGGTGAATTTCCCGTGTAGTGCTAAGAGGGTGAATGAGATATTGGAGCTTGAGCACAATGATTTGTTTGGACCTATGTTGGTTCCATCATTGGGTAAATATGTGTACTATGTCTTATTTATATATGAACTATCGAGGAATACATAGATATATTTCCCCGGGAGTAAATCTAAATTCTTTGATAGGTTTAAAGAATTTAAGGATTTGGCGGAAAATTAGACAGAGAAGAAGATCAAGGCATTGAGGATAGATAATGGTGGAGAGTTTCGCAAGAAGGAATTCAAAGAGTTTTGTAAGAAGTGAGGTATAACACGAAAAAATAATACCCCATACACACCTCAACATAATGGAGTTGTAGAAAGAATAAATAGTATGTTGATGGAAATGGCAAGGTGCATGCTCAGTAGTGTAAGGTTATGATAAGATTTTTGGGAAGAGGTAGTGGATACTACATGTTATTTGTTTAACAGATCACGTTCATCAATGTTGGAGGGAAAGACTCCACATGAGGTATGGACTGGTAAGAAACCCTCTCTCTCACATCTCAGGGTATTTGGATGTGATGCATATGTACATGTTCCAAAGGAGAAAAGAACCGAGTTGGATAATAAATATGAAGGGTGTATCTTTATTGGGTATAAGGATGTTTTAAAGTGTTACAAGCTCTGGAACCCAAAAACAAGGAAGGTTGTGTACAATGGAGTTGTGGTGTTTATAAAGGTTAAATATGTTATTAAACATGTAGTCCTACAAAAGGCAAAGGAACCAAAGAAGATAGAGTTTTAGTTGAAGGAGGAAGAATCATACTCTACAATAGAACAATAATCAGAAGAGTAAGAGCCACACACTCCAGTTTTGAGGAGATCAGTTTGAGAGAGAATGCAACCAAATAGGTATAATCCATCTGCTTTTTGTTCAAATGTTTCTTTATCTATTACCGACGATGATCCCAAAACTGTCAGGGAGGCAGTGGATTTAGAGGATGACAAACTCTCGAAGGAGTCCATGGTTGAAGAAATTACATCTTTAGAAAAAAAATGAGGCTTGGGATCTAGTGGAGTTGTTGGATGGAAGGAAACCCATTTTGAAAAAATGGGTGTTTAAGAATAAGATGAATGTAGAAGGTGAGGTGGAGAAATACAAAGCTTGGTTGGTAGAAAAAGGTTATTCCTAGGTACCAGGAATTGATTTTGGTGATATTTTTTCTCATGTTGCCAAGTTAGCTTCTATTTGATTACTTTTATATGTTGTTTCTCCGGTTGATTTTGAGGTAGAATAGATGGATGTGAAGATAACATTTCTTCACAGGGATCTAGAAGAATAAATCTACATGAAACAACTAGAAGGCTCTGTTGTGAATGGTAAGAAAGAATTGTTACGCAGGCTAAAAAAGTCTCTTTATGGGCTAAAACAATCACCAAGGATGTGGTATAAAAAATGTGATACATATATATATGGGGACTTGACTTCACAAGGAGAAACAGTGGATCATTATGTGTATTTTAAATTAATTGGTGACCATGTTACTTATTTGGTCTTGTATGTGGATGATATCTTGCTGATTGGAAATGACAAAGAAATTATCCAAGATTTGAAGACCCAATTGTCCTCCAAATTCGACATGAAGGATCTTGGTGCTAAAAACTATATTTTTGTCATGAAAATTAAATGAGACTGAGAAAATAGGAACCTCTAGTTAAACCAGAGGAAGTATGTCGAGATAATATTGCAGAGGTTTAATATATAGGATAGAAAACTGGTGAAGGTTCCTATACTTATAGGTGTAAAGTTATTTGCTGAACAGTGTCCCAAGAAACAGGAAAAGGAAGAGGACATGTCCCATGTTCCATATGGAAGTGAAATTGGTAGCGTGATTTGAGCAATGGTCTGTACTAGACAAGACATTGCACATGCAGTGAGAGTATTGAACAGGTTTATATCAAATCCAAGGAAGGAGCATTGGAAAACAATGAAGCGTGTTTTCAGGTATTTTCGTGGCACTAGTGATTATGGTTTGTGCTACCAAAGAAGACTAGGATTGGACATAGTTTTGGACATACATGGCTTTGTTGACGCAGACGAGGCTGGAGATCTAGATTAGAGAATATCTACAAGTGGGTATGTGTTTAACCTATTTGGAGAAGTAGTCAGTTGGATGAGCAAGACACAGTATGTGGTGGAACTTTCAACTATAGAGGTTGAATACATAATGACCACTCATGCAAGCAAGGAAACAATTTGGTTGAAGAGATTGTGTTCAGGTATGGGGTTGGTACAATGAGCTATAAGGATAGACTATGACAACCAAAGTACAATTTTATTGGCAAAGAAACCTGCTTATCATTCAAAGATAAAGCACATTGATGTTCAATTTCACTTTGTGAGGGATATGGTTGCTTACACCCTAGGTAGGATAGGCTGGGGACCAAGGAAGCATATTGCTGAACACCCAATCCAGGCAGACTTAAAGCATATTGATTAAGGTAGGTCTCTATTCATTCTCTCCAATAGGGAAACCAGATTGGAAGGAAAGCTTTCATTCGTTCTCTGGAAGTAGCGTCCTATAGTAGGAGGGAAGGTTCTTCCTGCTAGTTAGGGAGTTAGGGATAAGCAGCAGATTAGGTCAATTAGGCCTGAAGACAAAAAGGTGTTGCTGGTAAAGGTGGACACTTTGAAGAATGTTACAGATGCATTGAAAACATCTATGAGCACTGAGAAGTTTTCTTGTTGTAGAGAAACAATGGGTGTTGCAACTTGGGACCAATGAATTGCGCACTCCTTTGGCCCCCTGTGTGGAAAGAAAACAACAAGTGGGAGACTGTTGGGTATGTGTTATATTCTTTTCATGAGTAGTCGTAGGTGTTGTTACGTTGTGTCGGGCATAGTGCCCTTGATTTTGTTTTATGCAAACCCAATAATAGTTGGGTGGACCCAAGTATGGGGGTAGACATAAATATGGTGGGCGGACCTACGCATGGTTTTGTGCATGGTTTTCACATAAGGTTTTGGGCATGATGGTTTTTTCCGATGATATTTTGTAGATCTAGTTAAGGGAACTACGATTATGTTCTAATCTAGGGTTAATGGATTGGGGTTTATGAATTCTTTGACATGTATATATATGTATTGTAAAATTCAAAGAAATATAATGAAAAATCAATCTGGATTTCCCGGTTTGGGTTCTAGAAGAAAAAGTCCGTGTACATTTTATATTCTTGCCATTGTATATTTTTATGTTTTAAGAATTGTTTGTAGGTAATTTCTGTATAGGGTTAAAACCTACAATATTAACTCATAGCAAAATTTTATTTCTTCAAAACTCCAAAATTGAAAGTTTTTGTCTACACTTTCTTCTTCTTCTCCACAAATTTTCATGACTTTCTCTTCACTTTCATCATCAGGGACTATTGCATTTTACTTGTAATTTGCATACTCAAGGTAATCATTAGGCTTACATGTAAAAGCATAATCACTCTCCTTTTTCTCATTCACCATTCCGTTTAATTATTTTATTTCAACTTGCTACTTTAAGACTATCATCAATTTGTTCAATTGGATTCTCAATCCATTCTTCAATGAGCTTCAAATATGCATCAAACTTATCAACAAATTTATTTTCAACTTCAATTCCCATGTTATTTTGAACACCTGCATATTCAAGAACAATGTTAAAAATATCATCATTATGCTCTATAGTGAGAGCTTCCTTATCTTCCTCTTTAACTTCATTAAAACTATCTTCCACTATTATGCAGTTAGTGGATATTTTCATAAAAATCTCTTCAATCACTTTATCCTCTTCTTTATCATCAACTGCTACTAGATCAAAAACTACTTAATGAACAATTCCAAGTTTTCCTTCATAACTTGCTGCTAAAATGGAAACTTTAACCTCAAATTATTCATCAAACATGACATTTCCATATTGTGATGATTAATCCCTGCTTCAAAAAATATACCAAAAGTGTCATTAACATAATGTTCATCCACCCTATGGTGGGATATCTAGGGATGCATGTGCTCATTAACAATTTCAACTTCACTAGATTCATCAGCTCTTGCTGGATTCACCAATTCACATCTCACTTTGAAGTCATCATCCATATATGTCTCATCATAGTGGGATTCACCATCATCTTCACCACCCACGTTACAATGGAGTTCATGAGCATTTATATGCTCTTGCTCCGCTTCATATATAGAGGCTTTAACTTCTCTCTCTACAATCTTTGTTGCGCCTTCTTCATCCATATACATGTATGCATAACAAGTTTCACTTTTATAGTCTTCATGACCATCATCTGCTTCTGAGTGGGATTCTCCAAGCTCTGTTGTCCTCCTAGAGTCTTGCTCATTTACTCTCAGATCTATGACTAACTTCTCTATTGATTCTTCAAGAAATTATGACAGAACTTGTTGTTGCATGTCACTTTCCTTTATACCAAATTTTGCTTCTAGGATCATCCATGCTTCCTAGAAAGATGTAGCTTTTCTACCTTGTTTAAAAATTTCTCATTCAATTATTTTTTTATAAAATCCAATTCTAGATCATCACATACTTCATCATATGCGTTATTAGACTGGTACTCAATTAAGTCTTTACCTCGAAGAAAAGTTGGCATTTTGACAACCCAAAAATTAAAATTTTTACTAGTAAACATAGTAGGTTTTAGTAGATCCATGCTACACCAATCAACCTTGATTTATCTTCCATCTTCTACTAGACTACTTGGTTCCTTGACTGTGGCCTAAACCTCTCTAAACATGGCAATGACCTCTGCCTCTTTTTTTTATTTCTTTTTTTGATTTTTTTTAGTTTTGGTTTGCGACCTATGACTGTTGTCTTTCTTTTGTCTTATGTCTACTTTCCTTATTTCATGAGGCTTACTTTCATATTGACCTCGAAAATAAATATGATTTTGAATATGTGGCCCCGTAAGGCACAATATTCATTGGATTCACGTACACAAAAGGATTTTCTGGAACCCAAAACACTGCCATGCTTGGCAAACCTAAAATTTTGCAGATACACGAAACTTTTCAAAGCCCTAAATTCTTATGAAAATAAGCCCTTTTTAAAATTATATTTCAATAAAAAAATCTCTTTATAAAATCTCCCAAAACCACAAAAAAATATGTCACTAAACTCTTCCTTGTAATAAACTCTTTTTATACCATGCACCTTTTGTTTTTTTTAAGTATAGAAAAAAAACTTTAAAAAAAAAATATTAATTTCAAAACCTTTAACAAAGACCCTCTTTATAATCTTCCCCCCTTTTTTTTTAACATAAATGGTTGAATTTTATTTATAAGAAGAGGTTGGGCATGCCAAACAACCTCGATTACAGTCAATTGAGAGAATTCTAGTTCTATAGAGTCCTCATATTCTGGGTTTTGTATAAGAGATTAGCTGCTTCTTTTACGCATTTCGCATGGCTGAGAGATCCTTGCTATGCTTTCGGTGTCTTAGAGTCCTGTCTTACATTTCCTCTTTATTTTGTTGCTTTGGTACTTTCCTAGGTTAAGCTAGTTCCCGAATAAACTTTAATCCATGGTATAAATTATACAAAACCTGCATATATTAAACTGTATTAATATATAACTTGTCACCACCTTCGATACACCAAGGCTCGCATCAGTACCCGACCCTACTTCAAGGTTAAAACCTAGCCATGTTCAGCTTGCATTTACCATCAGATCTTCCTCCGTCCAGATCCAATGCTTATCGTGTCCCTCTCTGTTTGACCCTCAACACCTCAGGAGCACGTAAAATCGGTGGTTTTGTCTTGCAACGCATCAACCACTAAGTGGCATCACGTCCATTTCATAGAAAACTGCCCAGCAACCAAGAGTGGTGCGATGAAAACTGCTTACCACTCCCAGCGTAGTTAACACCCATCCTTTTGTAATGTGCGATGACCGTCAGATCAACCCCGCCCAAATATGAAGCTTGTCACGTCCCTCGCTGTACGAACCTTAACCTGATCCCACCTCCGTACATGACCCCACAACAAGGATAATACCTTGCCATGTACAATGCACGATAACTATCAGATTTACCCCCACCCTGATCCGGTGCTTATCGCGTCCCTCGCTGTCCAACCCTTAACACCACATGAGCACGCGATATGGGCAGTTTTGATGAGCCACACATCGAGCCCTTAGGTACATCTCGTCTGATTCATGAAATACTTCCCAACAGCTAGAAGCAGTGAGATGTAAATTTCTTACCACTCCCTGCGACTTTAACACCCCACCTTTTCCAGCACGCGATGACTGTCGGATCATCCCCCACCCAGATCCTACGCATCACTTCCTTAAAAACCGTCCTATAATTGAATACAATTATGCACCCTGTTAAAATACCCAAAAACTCTTGACCCATGTGTTATCGAGAAATCTAGTGTCTATGCAGAGCTTTTAGTCTCACTAAGACGAGTAGCTATCTTAGAAACAAACAAACTAAAGTTACTTTCGTTTTCCTTTATGAGAAGTAGATACGAGAGGAGCAAAGAATACCAACCTTGATCTTTCGCTTGGTTCCTTGCTTGTTCCTTCTCTCCTTTGACAGATCTTTGCCGCTCCTTCTTTGTTTACCCCGCTTCAAAGAGTACCTGTAAAGTCAAAGCAACATAATACCTTCAAAGTATTGGGATCTACAATCATAAACAATATAGGACCAGATATATATTGACCACACAAATGCATATATCATCAAACATACAAGAATGTGGAGGAAAACTCGAATAGCTTTATTGATAGAAAGAATAGAAGAGAGGATTACAACCCATTGTTCTGACCTAGCGTCATCTTCCCAACATGAAAGCCCTTCTTCACCTCATGAAAAGCTTAGATCACCCAACACTATGATGTTCCACTTGAAAACCAACAGCACTTCCTTACCAGATGCAAAATTCCAGCCTCTGGATCTCTAGGATGAGGGGTCCATATATAGATGTTTGTAGGGGGTGAGTCAGCTTCTGGGATTTTTATTAGTGTCCTCTCTCTGATAGTTCTTGGTTCCACTTGGAGAGTCATGATCTCTTACTCATCCCTGGGCAAATTCAGAGAGGCAAGTGTCACAAGAGAAGTTTCTGGAATATTCCATGATCATCCACCTTGCAAACTGTCTATGCCATCTGTCTACTCTCGCCCATCACACCCTACAGAAGGGCTTTTCAGTATGAATCACACTTTTTGCATGTGGCAAGTGAGATGCATCGCACCCTTAGCACTGAGCAGTCTGTATGGTCTAGTTTTGACCAGTTCTAAGCAGTTTTCCATGGAGAACTTCTGGGAGATGATGTAATCAGTTGACCTTGTTCCTTTAGGGTGTGAAACAACACTTTTAGAGACTCATAAGCCCTTGGTTTATGGACATATATGATTGGGGTTGCAATGCGCAAATATGTCTATAATAGTTGCCCCTTAAAGCATGAGGTCATAAATCTTTTGATGTTGGGTGAAATGCTTTATCATGAGGATTTAAGGTTTTTTCAAACTGGAAGGCGACCTGTAATAAGATACAATACAATACATTATCTTCAAAATATTTTCATGATCTAGCTGAGGTGGGCATTCCCATGCTTAGCTTTATAAATTCATTTTCATGTACATAGGACAGACAACCGTCTGTATGGTAGATTAATGATTCTGATAGAGTCATCATCCTTTGATTTGGATGATCATCTGTGCAGCAATGATGTACATTTGATGTCTTTATTTTCCTGAATATATCGCAGCCTGGATGGATGAAACTAGATCCGGGGTCTTCAAACTCATTCAATCTTCGCCCAAAGTACAAGTCGATCCATGTGAAAAGATGTTATGGAGTCGAACATGGAAAGACATTGCCTGATTACCAGCCAATGATGTAAGCTATTAACAGGCGCGAGAGGAATCACCGATAATGATGATGAACCTCAAGGTACGATAGTACAATTCACATAGTGTGAAAATGGGACTTGGCGTCGAACACCATGCAAAATCTTTCGGTTGAAGGCCATTGATGTAAACCTGTCATTGGAAGTGAGAAACTTGTCATTGAGGCATGCAAGCTTCAAAGTACTGAAAGGGTTGTCCCTAGGTCGACTTCTTGGATAATGAGCTGTCGTCGACAAGAAGTGACCCCTCATAGGAGGGACTTAATTAATCCCACATCTACGACACGGAACAGAGCAAATGATTTTGCGGAGGTGAAAACAATCTAATGATACAGGGTTCAGGGTGGTGGTCATGAAAGAATGAAGGGTGAAGGTATTGCAGTGGATGAGACACAAGTTGGGTTGGTGAATCCTCTGAGTGACTTCTCTTGAACATATCAGCGACACTGAAATGGATTGGTAGCGTTAACCCCAAAAATGGATGGTACGACGGACCAATGGTGATATGACCAGTGAACGGGATAACCCAACCCAACTCAATCATGGTGATGGAGTGAAAGTGTCATGTTCAAGAGCGCCTTGCTACCAATAAAGTTTCTTCAAGTCTTCTTCCCAAATTTTCCCCAGTCATTGTTTACCAGTACCTCTTTATTTTTGTCAAGCTTGAGGAGGATAACATATGCTTGTTCTATAATTTTCCCTTTGGGCAAACCCGTCGCTATGTTTTAACGAGCCTAGCGACAGTGAAACTCGTTCTTGCCTGCATGGACAAGTTTGTCGCTATTGGTTTTAACGAGTTTAACGACAAAGACAACTCAGTCCTTTTTCAATTTTAGAGAGTCTGAAAATGGACGGAAAGGAAACTCAAGTAATCCTTTTTTGTCATATAATCCCTTAAGTCCGAAAAAGTATAAAATAATACGAAAGGGATGAATTTTCGATAGTTTTAACGAGCCAAAAAAGACAAGCGCTTGATCTTTTTGTGTAATAATCCCTCCGGTCCAAAAAGATTAAAATCTAGAGGAGGGATAGCACTTCTGATAACTTTAACGAGTTGGAGAGGCCAATTGCTCGACAATCTTTTCATATTTTATGAGTCAGATGAAAAGAGCTTAAAGGAGACTCATTTTTGAGGAACAAGTGATATTTTTGGGTAGCAGCTGGTTCTAGGTAAGGTTTGGAATTTTCCAATTATGGCAGTGTTACGAGGATGGCTAACAGAATCACTCGTCGCAGCTATTCCTCAAAAGGGTAAACAATCAATGGAGGTGTATGATCAACTAAAACAGAGTGGAGGTGATCGTAAGAACACGACCAAGGCTCAAAAGCTGATGATAATGCGTTCGCAATGGTTATTTACCGGAGGTTGGTTCATTTTTTAATGAGCTTAGACTCTAGTGGAAGATGTGCTCATTTCTTAGGTTTAATTTTTAACAAGCTTGAACTTCGCATAAAACTACTCGTGCCAGTGGTATAATAGGGATGTCTCATCGATAGGTTCAATTTTTAGGGATCTTGCACCATTCGAAACTTTGCTCCGTTGCCTTTCGTACACAAGCTAGGAACGACCAAATACTGTCCTATGGGTTAATTAATTGCTAAGGTTAGGTAGGAAAATTATTCCTTTACTTTGCCGGTGCCATTTTGCCCCCTCAAAGGTGAACGGTCGATCCGACCACTCACCTGACTTAAGCAGTTGAAGTTAGCAAAACTATGGAGTTAGCGTTACGCTGGTCGCTTTTCACTTGTGTACAAAAGGTTTGCATGCCCCCAGGTGTAATGAAGTAGAGTCTCCAGGTTACCCTTAAATTTGCAAACATTTGCTCTATCAGGAAAGACATACCTTTTAATGTACAAAGTAGAGTTTCCAGGTTACTCTTCAATTTGCAAACAAAGCATTTGCTCTGTTAGGAAAGGCATACCTTTTGACGGAGGTATCTTATTCCAGTCTAATCCCATTTTCCTAAACGGATGGGTGTGTTAGACTAGTCATATTCCTACGCGAAAACCCACCTTATACCTGGGGTTCTTCTGCCGAAGCAGACCAGGGCGCATGCCGCCTCGGTTTCAGTCACAATCACCGAATTACTCGCGCTCATTAGGTGGACGGACTGGAGATTGATGAGACATTCGTTGCATGAAAAGACCAGTTAGGGATGGCATTTGACTATTAGCTATGTGTGAGCCGGGGAATGAAAGCTGGTATATGAGCTTGACCACTCTGCCTTCATGCGGAAAACACATTACTCGAAAGTGTGAGGAGACAATGGCTCCCATGCTATAAATGTAGTCGCGCCCAAGGAGTAGATTGTAATCTAGAGGTCCTTGGACTACCATCATGTTTAGATAAATGGTTTCCCCTCTCAAAGTTATAGGAAAATTTGGAAGGATCCCTAATGGTTGAATGGTTCCTTTGTCGAAGCCTGTTAGGTTTCGCATCTCAGGCAAAAGCGATGGACAACTGATCGTTTTCCAAGCAGTTGAGGAAAGGATACTCACAGAAGCCCCTTCATCTATGATAATACCGACCATGACCATTATGTAAGCTTGTACAATGATTCGGAATGGTACATTAGATGGTAGACAGGGTTTGCCTAGTAGATTCCAGTCGAAGGAAACGACTAGGTTGCTTGGAGGTGGGACTGAATAAATGGCTGGATAGCACCCTGACGAACATCCTTCCTGTGGTAAAGGAACAGATGAATTGCCCCCATGTTCATCAGAGTCTGTGTTTATGAAAATAATTTTAACGATGTCGTTCTCATTCTCTTCGGTGACTGTATCATCTGAAGATGGAACTTCCGAAGGCAGGACTAGGTCGACTGCCGTCTCGACTCGTTGACTTTGATCCGGTGTGGGCTCAGAGGGTTTATCTTCAATGATAGATGCTTCGACCGACAACAAAGGTGTGTCAGTCGGGTTTTCAACTAGCAATGGATTCGGCAAGAGTTTCTTGTATCCAGGAGGAAGCCGTAGTGGTGAAGCAGGACGGTTATCCAAGACTCTTTTAGCTTCGTCCAGGAGGAGACAACGGTGGATGGCATGATCACCTTCACACAGTCTACAAGGAAATTTATATTTTCCTTTCTGCCTAGAGACTTCATTTTCACTAGTTGATGGTGTACTCTCAACATGATCATCAGAGGTTGACGACACTGGATTGTGCAAACGAGGAGACCAGTCCCTTAAGATCCGGGGGATGCAAGGACAATCTTGATGATAGTTGTCTCCTTTGCAAATGACACATGGAGATTTAGGTTTGGATGGTGCAGTGTGTGGATTTTTGCTAGATGATGCATGGTGGCCCCTTTTTTCCTTTGGCTCCTTCTTCTTCTTCTCCTTCTCCTTCCCTTTCTTCTTCTTCTCAGTTACTTGGTTTTTAGCTTTACCAACTTCACCAAGTGAAGAGGAAGGAGGGGAGGGAGAAACAAACGAAGCATAAGGTTGGGGGGTAACTCTAGTATCATCTAGCTACTGATTTGATTGCTCAGGAATCACGACGGTTTGAACGACAGAGGTCGAGAAGAGCCATATTGGCAAGCTGGTTATCAGTCCTGGAAGGGACAATGTAGCCATATGAGGTGCACCAACATATCCCCAAGAGGAGAAAGGACTAGGATTTCCTCCAAGGGGAAACCCTTGGTTGGTGTACTCCATTTTCTCAACCTAGGACCAACGAGGGAACAATGACGTTATTCCGATTAAAATAAATTTTATGATGCTTTGACACAACTTTCTTTTTCAATTTTTAAGAGTCAAGAAAAAGCTAAAGATGACTCTAGTCGCCTTCGATATTTAATGAGCCTGAATTGACAAGTGCTTGGATAGACCTTTTCCTTTAAGGAGTCTGAAAAGGAATGAAAGAGACTACTCTGGAAGTCTAGACAGAGGGATTACCAAACCAATCACAAAACTGCAGAATACTTTTTATGATACGACAATCAATCTTCCCGAATGCTATGTTCAGTGCATTGTGATCGATAGGGCGGCAGACACGGCTTCCTAAGGATAAACGATATATTCTATTGTGGTCTCCCAATATATACTCAACGGTACGTGGGAGCACAAGTCCGTACTAGCACTTGTCGTCTCAAAGAGGAGGAATCACCCAACCTACGATGAAAGCGATAGTTACCAGTCTTTACGACGCTGGAATACGTCTCTAGCCTTGACTTCTAAATGTTGTGCGTTAGGTTCCAAAGTGTTTTTATGTTCATTGAATTTATTTTACAGTTGATCTTTCTTAAGAAGTTTGCCTTTAAGGTTCACTTTGTGATGTAGATATACAATTCCTAAAATTCAATCTAAGATGATAAACAATCATTTATTCTTCTTTTTTCAATGAAAATCCTAGCTACTAAGGAAAGAGAAGCGAGATTCTTTCAACATAGAGCAGAGAGCACACACTAGATGCAATGTCCTAAATCAAAATCAACAAGCAGTCTAAATGCAAATGGACATGCATGTATTTGTTTTCTGCTTTCTTAATGTGTGAATGACAAAAAGCATGCTAAGTACAAATCTAAATTATCTTTTTAAAGTGACAGTACTAACAATTTTCTCTTCAAAAGACGAAAGGAAGATAATGACGACACTTTGAAATTTTGAATATAAAACTACTTTCGACACTTGAAAAACTATTAATTCAAATCAAATACAAGAGTAACAGTGTAATCGACCATCAAGAATAGTAGAATTCTTTTCTTTGACTGAAAATGACACGTGTGACACTTCCAAATCAAAAGACAACAATTTGACTAAGCTAGTTCTTTGTAAAGGAGAACTGTAAATGGCGAACAATACATAAACATTCACAATTATTTGTACAATGGAGGCTAAATAATGCAAAGGAAGGGAGTTTCCACAGTGGTATACTGATCACAGACAACAAAACTCCTGAATAAAGCTGAAGAGAGTGAACAAAACCAAAATCTGGAGGTAGAAACAGTCTTATATGATCATCGCACTTGTAACACAGGGAAACACGGATGCATCTCACCTACTGCACACGAGAGGTGCAATGCATCTAGATTGCCAAGAGGAGAAGGTGCGATGGTCCAGGGACGAGACTTCAACTTGGTTTTTGGTCATAGTTTACAGCTTAGTTTAGGGATTTAGGCTGAGCTAATGATAGTCAGTAAATGCAAATCATAGGGGCTGAACTAATGAGGTTACTTGAGCCACCACCAGGGAAATTAGGATGTTTGAAAATCAATTGTTCAGTTTATAAACAAAACCCGGAGATGGACTGAAGCAAAATTGATCTACTTTACACTTGCATAGAAAATGCAGTTTGGAGGCTAGCTGGCTTAACTTCAGGCTCTGTCTGTAGTTTATAAAGCAAACAAATCTAGAGAAGAAAACAAGCTATTCATTCCCCAGCGAAGTCGCCATTTTGTTATCGAGAAATCTAGTGTCTATGCAAAGCTGCTAGTCCCACTAAGATGGGTAGCTATCTTAGAAATAAACAAAATAAAGTTACTTTCATTTTCCTTTATGAGAAGTAGATAAGAGAGCAACAAAGAATACCAACCTCGATTTTTCGCTTGGTTCCTTGCTTGTTCCTTCTCTCCTCTGACAGATCTTTACCGCTCCTTCCTTGTTTACCCCGCTTCAAAGAGTACCTGTAAAGTCAAAGTAGCATAGTACCTTCAAAGTACTGGGATATACAATCATAAACAATATAGGACCATATATATATTGACCACACAAATGCATATATCATCAAACATACAAGAATGTGGAGGAAAACTCGAATAGCTTTATTGATAGAAAGAATAGAAGAGGGGATTACAACCCATTGTTCTGACCCAGTGTCATCCTCCCAGCATGAAATCCCTTCTTCACCTCATGAAAAGCTTAGATTATCCAACACTATGATGTTCCACTAGGAAACCAACAACACTTCCTTACCAGATGCAAAATTCCAGCCTCTAGATCTCTAGGATGAGGGATCCATATATAAATGTTTGCAGGGGGGAGAGTCAGCTTCTGGGATTTTGATTAGTGTCCTCTCTCTGATTGTTCTTGGTTCCACTTGGAGATTCATGATATCTTACTCATCCCTGGGCGAATTCAGAGAGGCAAGTGTCACAGGAGAAGTTTCTGGAAGATTCCATGATCATCCACCTTGCAAACTGTCTCTGCCATTTGTCTACTCTCGCCCGTCGCACCCTATAGAAGGGCTTTTCAGTATGCATCACACTTTTTGCATGTGGCAAGTGAGATGCATCACACCCTTAGCATTGAGCAGTCTGTATGGTCCAGTTTTGACCAGTTCTGAGCAGTTTTCCATGGAGAACTTCTGGGAGATGATGTAATCAACTGACCTTTTTCCTTTAGGGTGTGAAACAACACTTTTAGGGACTCAAAATCCCTTGGTTTATGGACATATATGATTGGGGTTGCAGTGCCCAAATATGTCTATAACACCATGTGAAAACCTATAGCCTGGCGAGGAGTGGCCCACTCTTTCTCGGCATAGAAAGTCTATTTGTGCCAGCCTTTGTTCTGTGAAATTCTATCCTTGATCAACTCTCCTTGTCTATTAATCAATTGGGTGTCTTTCAGGTTCTTCATCATTCTTTACCAGCATACCTTGAGATATAAGACATCCTTTGTTAGCCATTATATCAGCTTCCTTGTTCAGAGCTCGCAGGACATGGTAGAATGAGTAGGATGTGAAGTTTTGAGCCGTCTTTCTTATTATTTCAAGGGTCTTTTTTAGAGAAGAGCTATTGAGTTGGTAACCCGTGTTAATGATTTTAATTAGGGTTTCATAATCCTTGAATATTTCAATGTTTTCCCCTCTATTCCTCTGAGCCAGCTGACATGCTTTGAGCAGTTTGAGGATCTCAGCCTAGTTGTTGGTGCCCTAGCCTAGGCCCCAACTGAAGCTATATTGTTTTTGTCCATCTATGGAGTAAATTTTTCCTCCTACCCCTGATATCCCTGGGTTTCCTTTGGAGGCTCCGTCGAAGAAAACCATGACTTTGCCCTGATTTTTCCACCATTTTTAAAATTCCACCTTAGAGATACAGAGACACCACTCTGGGTTAAGTCTAGACAAGAAGGTATTCTTCTTGATGCTGGCCTGTCTTAGGGATTCACCTAGCCAACTTAGCTCTTCAGGGAGAAGGGAGTTGTCTAGCTTATGAGGTCTATTTTCAAAAGTTTCTAATAGCAAATCTTTGGCCTTGACAACCACTGTTTTGGTGGATTGAAGTCTGTTGTTGAAGATGGCTTCATTCCTAGCCAACCAGATTCCCCAACAGATATATTTTGGTATTGCATTCCAGATTTTAGTCCATGTTGAGTTGTTATTCAAAGAGTGAGGATAACATTATTTTTAAGTTACAAAAAGACTAACAATTGAAGACTGCTGAGGGATTTGGGTGTTGAGCCCCATAATTGCTTGCAACCAGATCCCCAGGGGCACTCTATGAGCAAGCGATCTATAGTTTCCTGATCCTTGCAGTAGAGAGGGCATTTGTGAGGACCCATGATTCCTCTTTTCTCTAAGTTGTACTTAGTGAGGGTCCTTCTGTGCATGAGAATCCAGCAAAAGAAGTTGATATTTGGGAGATCAAATGGGTCCCAAACATGCCACCAAATCTTTGTAGTATGGATCTGATGTTGTTGTTCTTGTAGGGCTGCAAAACCCAACCGAGCTGAGTAAGCTCCGGACTTTCCTCCAGCCCCACTTGTCCCTCAAATGGACATGCATGGGATCCAAACCAATGATTTTAGCTAATAATTTATGGAGTTGAAGGAGAATCCCATCAGGGGGGCGATGGAGGGCCCAGTTACTTCAGTTCCCTACTGAATCCCATGTGCATATGTTAGCAAGTTTGTGGATACCTTTTGGATGAGCCAGTTACACAAATCTATGATTTCCAGTGCAAGATTTAGGGGATGGAGTCCCATGATCTTGTCATCCCACAGTCTAATCCTTTTCCCATTTCCTGGAATTCTGTAGAGTTGTTCTTTGAAGAATTTCTAGCCTTGGCTGCACAACTTCCAGAACGTGGTTCCTTTGTGGGAAGCTCCTTCTTCCATATTCTTTATTGAGAGTCTGTGCATATATTTTTTAATTAGAACTTGGCTTACAGGGTTTCTTTGGATTGAGAATATTTTCTAGAGGATCTTCCCTCCCATCGCCAGATTGCCAACACATGATCTCTTACCCGAAGTCCACCTTCAAATATTGGCCTTTTCACTATGTCCCAGCTTACTATTTGGAATTCTTTTTGGTTCCCATTTCCTCCATGCCATATAATATTTTGAATCAACTTGGCTAACTGTTCGGTGATCATTTTTGGAGCCAAAGGAAAGAACCCTGGAAGATAGGAAGGGATGAGAGAACTGACTTGACCAGAGTGAGTTTCCTGGCCGAGGTAAGCCACTGTCCACCCCAAGCAGTCATTTTAGCCTTAATTTTGCTGATAATTTCCATCCAATAAGGGGCCTTAGTGGAACCCAAGGTTAATGGTAGGCCAAGATACTTGAATTTTTCCCAAGAGGCATATTCGGTGAAGCCCAGGGCTTGGGAAATCCTGAGAATAGATTGCTAGCCTATCGCCCAGCCATACACTACACTTTTTCTCTTGTTGACCATAGCTCTGGAGACTCTGCAGAAGCTTTGGATTACTCCATCGAAGGTTCTTTCTATTTTAATTGAGGCTCCTCCCATAAGGATAGAGTCATCAGTGAACAAGGCATGATTGATTGGGTTTATTCCGGGTATCACCCTAATGCTAGGAAGAGCCCCGTTGAGCTTCTCATCTGTGAGCTTTCGGCTTAAAGAGTCTGCCATTAGAATATACAGGAAGGGGGACAGAGGGAAGCCTTTCCTAATTCCCCTTGAATCTTTGAAGTAGTTTGCTGGCCTACCATTTACTATAGGGGCTATCCAAGGTTCTCCAATGCATGCTTTAATCATTTTTACAAATTCAGAGCTGAAACTAAATGCAGAAATAACTTGGAGGAGGAATGAGTGTCCTACTCTATCAAAGGCATTCACCATGTCGAGTTTGATGAGCATACCTTTCTCTTTGCATTGATGGCCGGAATGGATGATTTCCTGCACGAGTATCACATTGTCTAGGATATGCCTACCTTTGACAAACCCTCCTTGATTGGGAGAGATGAGTTTGTCCAATAGAGGCTTTATTCTATTAGTAAGTAACTTGGTGAGTATTTTGTAGGACGCAATGCAAATCTAGATTGGTCTGAATTTGTCGAATATCTCCGGGCTTCTTTGGGAATTAGGGCTAGGAAGGTGGAGTTTATGCTTCCTCCCACTTTGGCTTTTCATAGGAATCCTTTGATCATTCAGTACAAATAAACCTTGATGATGTCCCAACAGAGTCTATAGAAGTGTATTGAGAATCCATCAGGTCCTGGGGCTTTGTCTGGTTCCATCTTCCATATGAAATTACTAATATCTTCTTCAGTGTATAGCTTCAGAAGAGTTGAATTGTCCTCCTCATTAATCATCCTTGAAATGTGCTTGAGGAAGTCGTGAGCTTCCTCATCACCCTCCACACCTTCTTCTTTGAATAGTTGTTTAAAATGAGAGGTTGCCACCTCTTTTATTAGAGTTGTGCCTTTAAGAACAATCCCTTCTAGTGAGGTGATCTCGGAAATGTGGTTTCTAGAGAGGCGAGTTCGAATTTTCTTGTGGAAGAAGGCTGTATTTTTGTCTCTAGACACAAGCCAGAGATTGTGTGACTTGAGCCTCAAATATTCTCCCTCTTCTCTAAATGTTCAGAGGGTGTTGATTCGGTGTTCTTGCTCACTATGAATTTATGCTCTGGTTATGTCTTGAGTCTCCAGGCCCATTTGGAGATCCAACAACTGCTTTGTGCTCTGTTTTCATTGGGTAGTGGGAGAGATTGTGGGATTTTTTATCCATTGCTTCAGGGCTATTTTTGTGGCTTTTATCTTTTGCTCCCAAACATAGTTGGGTGAACTAGGAACATGGATGGACCATGCCTTATTCGTTGTATCCAAAAACCCTTCCCTGTTTGCCCATAGAGGGTAGAACCGAAAGGGGATTAGTCCTAGGTTTTCTTCTTCTTCTAGCAGAAGGAGGATGGGTTTATGGTCTGAGTTCCATTTTTCCAGTAGAATTTTTGTGGAGATGATCATCTTCTCGGAGAGGAAGGAACTCTAAAGAAGG
This sequence comes from Pinus taeda, assembly GCA_000404065.3. Taxonomy (NCBI): domain Eukaryota; kingdom Viridiplantae; phylum Streptophyta; class Pinopsida; order Pinales; family Pinaceae; genus Pinus; species Pinus taeda. The sequence goes on along the minus strand of APFE030371513.1, from coordinate 193,797 downwards.
AATCTATCCATCCTGGCTGAGATATGATCCTCGCATATTCTATTATTAGTGCATGTGTATAGTCCTTTTTTTGGCTTGAAATCCATTAAATCCCATTGTTGAATCAGGTTTTCCACTAAGGGAAGGAAGCAATCCTTGATGATGGTTCCCCCTCTTTTTTCCTTTGGGTCTAGGATTAGATTGAAGTCTTCAGCAATAATTTTATTATTGAGGGAGTATGCTTCCAAAAAATCAGTCACAATTTGCCAACATTGTTACTTTTCTGCATAGAGGAAAGGTACGTAGAGATTAAAGAGTGCAATGCATATCTTACTTGATAGGTGTCAGAGTTCAGTGTAAATTCAATGCTACGTCTGAAAGGAGCTCTCAATCAGGTATTTGTCAGACTCCCAGAGAGTGGCTAACCCACCGCATGTACCTCTAGCACTTACTGCTTTTCCAGCTTTTGTTTTCCATTTTTCTTTGCTGAGTTCCATAAGGGCTTCACCTTTTATTTTAGTCTCTTGGAGCATGAGGATCTCGAGAAGTTTTGATTTTAATATGATCTTGATTGCTTTAGCTTTTGATGGGTTCGCCAGTCCTCTGCAATTCCAAGAGATTAATCACATTATTTACTAGTAGGGGCTGGGGCTGCACCTCCCTTGGGAGGCTTGGTTCTAGTATTTCTGCCGATAGACATCTCTATAGTGGCCCAACTGCCTTGCATTTTTTGTCTCTCTGCTTCTTCTTCTCTAGCCCCTCTATGATATTTCCTCCCCACTCTTTTCAAGGGCCTCCCAGATGTTTCATTTTCCGAGGATCCCGATATCTCAGTGGTATTCTTTCTTGTCATATCTGCATAGGTTGGGGAGCTAGAGGCACCTTTTGGGGATGCAATTTGGACTGATTCCTCTTTCCTTTTGTTTTCTTCCATGTTATTTGCCTGCTGTTCATCCTCTTTATCTGCTGGGTCTTGGAATTTTTCTGCTGTGCTGAGTATATCAAAGGGGTTTGTTGATATGTCTGCTATAGGAGGGACTGAGCTTCCTTCTTCTTGGATTTCGGGAGGAGAACCGTCCCAACGGATATGACTTTCCCTTTATTCCTGTTGCTCTGCTTAGTTGGCCTTGATTTCTTAACCGGAGTCCATTAATCTCATTTCTCCTTCTCAACTCCATCCTCTGATTTCTTTTTGCAATGCTTGGAAAAATGCCCATAGCCATGGTAGTGCCAACATTTAAATGGGAGTTTCTCATAGTATAAGACTTGTATGTATGTCCAATCAGCCACTGTGAGTCTAATGGATTCAAGGAGAACTTCTTCTAGGTCTACTTCTACACAAATTCTCGCACATAAGTACTGGTCTCTTCTTTCTGCTCGATCAATGTATTTGCCTAGCTTGTTGGCTATGGTTTCTAAGGATTTATGGTTCCAATAGTGCAGAGGTAGGTGGGGAAATTGCACCCAGAATAGAATGGCCGAGGGTACATCTTGAGTCGGGTTGAAGTCTAGAGTCCATTGATTCAGATAGAGACCCTGAGGCCCCATGAAATATGGGTCATTTCTGAATATGAGGTTCCTGTCTTCTGCTGCTTCAAATACGAATACAAAGAATCCTTTGTCGACGAAGTGGCTTTTTATTCCTTCTTTGACCAGTGAAAGCTAGTTCCTTTGCATCCAGGCTTCTATCGCTTTAGGCGAGGGCCATAATTCTGTGAATTGGCCAATTAGCCCTTGTTCTGCTAGGTTTAATGCTTCTTTGTAGGGTTCTTCAGTCGACAGAGCAACTGTGGGGATGGATTCCATTTGTTTTACAAATTTTTGTTGGTTTTCGGTTGCTGGCCATTTATTGCACGCTGCAACCATATTTCAGAATGCAGCTAGCTCAGGTGGCAAGGGAGTTTCCCTTTTGCGGCCCCCTCCTGGGGCCATTACTTTGGAGCTTTGCGCAGACTTGTGGATGGCTGTGTCTCTTTATGCGCTCCTTGGGCTTCCTCCTACCAGCCTCAAAGGCTGCACTAGGCTCCCACTATCTGGTTCCTCTCATGCAGGCTGCTCTAGGCTCCTGCTCCTCTTGAAAGTCTCATTCCTTTTTCAGCAAGGTGACCTATTCTACAAATTATTATCCCCAAGGGAATGGATTAGAAAATTCCACTAAAAAAACCTCTAGAGAATCATAATACAAACTCTGGATGAAAATATAAAGAATTGGCATGATAATCTTCCCCCTTTTAATAAACACTTTGTGTTGGAATTTCTAAGTCTAACCCTTTAGAAACCCTTCATGTACTTTCTGATTTATTCCTACCTAGTTGTTCTGTTAATTAACAGGTTATTTGCCTTGCCAATACTGGAAATAAATACAAGTACATGCTCAACACATTACAGATCATCAACTGAAGGAAACAAAACAAGCACACAAGTGACACCGTTGTTTTTGGACCAATGTCCTCGGAAAAACTGAATGCGGGAAAATCGGTGTAGATATCTAAGGGTTTTATTATTATGCAGTTTCTGAATACAATTTGGGTGCCAAAGTCGACTCACCCAACAGAGAATAATCTTGGCAGTAGTGCCTCTCCTTCGAAGACTCTCCTTCGAAGACATATGCTCTGGGTGAAACCCCGGATAAACATTCTGGCAGCTCCTCAGCTCCAATCTACCCCACGAAAAACCCCCAACGTCAGCCTCTAGGGACTACGTCAGCTTCTTCTTCCCACTGCGTCAGCTTTCCCAGCAGTTCCAACATTTCCAGGCAGTTCTGGTTGTTCCCGACAGTTCTGGCTTCTGCTCTCTGCGTCAGCTTTCCCGTCTGTTTCGACAGTTCCCGACAGTTCCGACTGTTCCCCGCAGTTTCGGCTTCTGCCCACCATGTTAGCTTTCCTGGTTGTTTTGGTAGTTCCTGGAAGTTCTGGTTGTTCTCGGCAATTTCGGCTTCTACCCTTTGTGTCAGCTTTCCCGACTGTTCCGGTAGTTCCTGACAGTTCCGGTTGTTCCCGGCAGTTCCGACTTTTGCCCTCTTTGTCAACTTTCTCGACTGTTGCGTTGATCCTCCTGACACTATCTCTGCCTCTCTGCTTCTGTATTCACTGCCCCTCAGCTGCAACTCTGATCACTCTCTCGACTTCCTCAGGAAACCCTACCCTAGAAAGTCGAAATCTTGATCAACTCGGTGTGTTCTCCAAGTGACCCTCAAGCCTCCTGTTCGTTAACAAATCAATGGCTGCGATTAAGTCCCTAATCAATGTCTAAGATTAGATCTGGCTTGATCCATGAATTTTGGACCATTCTAACATAGTTTTATATTAATTCACATTAATATTTTATTTTCCCTAAGTTTAGACTTAGGGACTCCGTTAAAAATATTAATTATTTTAATATCTCCCAAACCGTTTAAAATATGCCCAAACTCTTTCTCGGTATTGGAGATCTCATGTTCCTTAGCCTCTCCACCAATTTTGGTGGCTAGAACACATTCAATGCCACCCCAAATCAACACTCCCTCTTAGCAAGGACTATGCTCTAGTAATACTCCTCACTGAGTATCACCCTGACCATTCGGCATCAGTCCCTGTGTTGACACTAGGCTTGCTACCCATCATCTACACTGTTGCATAGTGTACTACTACCCATGGCCCTGCCACTTCCACTGCTGCATCCATACTGCAACTCCCTCTGCATCCGTGCTACTGCCCATGGCCCTGCCACTGCCACTGCTGCATCTGCACTGCAACCCCTGTCATGATGCTGCATCGTGGTGACCATAGCACTACCACTACTAACTGCTTCACTACAACTTAGTTATTGAGAAGTAAGTAATTGATCTCCCAACTCTAACATCTTCGTCAGGCTAAAAACACTCTTGATTCTGAAGCTTCCTCTGTCACTGTCAAGTGCTCACTCTCTGACCTCTTCGCTGCTACAACAACTCCCTGAATCTCGTACTGTTGCACACCTCTCTATGTCATCCTACACTGGTGCAACACTTCCGTGCCTGTCGCACTGTTGCATCCTGCTAGCCTCACGCTGTCCTGGGAATCCTGCACTGTCGCTCCCTCTGTTTCTCCATCCTCATTCATCTCTACTGACATCTGCTAGTACTGCTACTCCTCATCGGGGCTCCCATAGCAAGGTATAATCCAAGAGGTTGGGTACCTCAAGGATCCTGCCCCTCATCACCTGTAGTCCGCCTAACTACAGCTTGATGTCTCCCCACTTCTTCTCAAGTGGCACATGAGTACTCATGGCACAATCGTCATCCCTCAAGGCGAAGGCCTTGATACGATGTTTATCTAGAATGGATAGGATCCTGGCCTTCCATACCACAAAGTTGAATGCCCCGTCCAACCTATCCTGATCCCTCATCCCATTCATGGCCATCTCTCTACTCTTCTCCGTCGACTCCTCTGAGTCTCTCTACTTCGCGCTTGGAAGTTCTTGGTTCGACTCTTGCTGAGTCTCTCTACTTCCCATCTGGAAGTTCTCTGTTCGAATCCTTCGAGTCTCTCTACTTCCCGTATAGAAGTTATTTTTTGGTCTCCCTCTGAGTCCTGATTTACCTCCTGGAAATCCTTCTACCAATCGTCATGTTGCCCCTCTCCAATCTCTATGCAACTACACCACTGATCTGGATTCCTTGGCTAGAAATTTTCCTCAGTAGCAACTCCCTCCCCTTGGTCTTGCCCTGTTAGGTACTGTTCTAACTACAATACCCCACTAGATTCACTCTGCAACTTACCCACAGTCTCCTATACTCCAACAAATGAAGGATTGAGCCACTTGGCTTTGTGCAATGTTGACACCGGAAAATAAGCTCCCCCAGCCAACTGTGTCAGCCCTCCTGGCCTCTGTGTGAGCTTGATTCTGCCTCCCTTAGCCTCTGCACTTTCTTTCTCTAGCCCAGAATGATGACGGAGTCCCTCTACATCACTCCTTCCTCTGTTGCCTTATGCAAGGATCGGTTTTGTCACTCGGTACAACTGATTTCTGCTGGTGCTGCTCTGCTCAGCTGATGTCCTTAGTTCTCCTATGATCTATAACCACCCTGTGATACCATTTTGGAATTTCTAAGTCTAACCTGCTAGAAACCCTTCATGTACTTTCTGATTTATTCCTACCTACTTGTTTTGTTAATTAACAAGTTATTTACCATGTAAATACTGGAAATAAATAAAAGTACATGCTCAACACATTACAACTCATCAATTGAAGGAAACAAAACAAGCACATAAGTGACACCGTTTTTTTGGGACCAATGTCCCCAGAAAAACCAAATGCGGGAAAATCGGGGCAACTATCTAAGGGTTTTATTATTATGCAGTTTCTGAATACAATATGGGTGCCAAAACCGGCTCACCCAACAGAGAATAATCTCGACAGTGGTACCTCTCCTTCAGAGATAGATGCTCCAACTGAAACCTCGGATAAACACTCTAGCAGCTCCTCAACTCCATTCTACCCCACGAACAACCCCAGCGTCAGACTCTTTTGCCCTTTGCATCAGCTTTCCTGGCAGTTCCGGTTGTTTCCGCAGTTCCGACTTCTGCTATCTACGTCAGCTTTCCCGACAGTTCCGGTAGTTCCTGGCAGTTCCAGCTATTCCTGACAGTTCCGGCTTCTGCCCTCTGCATCAACGTTCCTGGTTGTTTTGATATTTCCCGACAGTTCTGGTTGTTCCTGGAAGTTCCAACTTCTATCCTCCATGTCAGCTTTCCTAGCTATTCTAGCAGTTTCGGCTGTTCCCGGCAGTTTCAGATTCTGACCTCTACGTCATATTTCTCGGTTGTTGTGCTAATCCTCCCGGCACTATCTATGCCTCTCTACTTTTGTATTCACTGCCCCTCAGCTACAACTTTGATCACTCTCTCGACTTCCTCAGCAAACCCTGCCCTAGAAAGTCGAAATCTTGATCAACTCGGTGTGTTCTCCAAGTGACCCTCAAGCTTCCTCTTATACTTTTCTCGTTGACAAATAAACGGTTGGGATTAAGTCCTTAATCAACAACTACAATTATATCTGGCTTGATCCATGACTTTTGGACCATTATAACACATTTTTATATTAATTCACATTAATATTTTATTTCCCTAAGTTTAGACTTAGGGGCTCCATAAAAAATATTAATTATTTTAATATCTCCCAAACTGTTTAGAATCTGCCCAAACCCTTTTTGGGTATTGGAGATCTCATGTGCCTTAGCCTCTCCACTAATTTTTGTGGCTAGAGCACATTCGATGCTACCCCAAATCAACACTTTGAAACAAAAATTAAAGGGTTGACTTTAATCCTCACGAGACTTTAGCCCTTCTCATGACCATTATTAAACCCTTTCAAATAACCTTTTTCTCATACCTTTAATATTAGCCCAAATTTTGAACTATAATATATCACAACCTTTTAAGAAAAATATTTCAATTTTTTTTAGGGCTTTAACCTTGTGGATGGTCAACTCTTCTTCTCCTTTTCGCTGAATGGCTAGGCTAACAGGACATAGAGTAATGGTGGTCACATTACTAATGAGTTGTGGTACAAAGATATCCCATGTTAGTCCGCTAACATAGGTTCTGTTATAGAATGATCATGTTAACACTAATGGATGTAAGTTTGTCGCTCCTAACGCGACTCTTTCAGGGCTCTTCCAATAGTATATTGTGCTTGGAGTAATTTTTACAGTGCATTATCGTGGCACCTCTCAAATAAAAATTTCTCTTCTCACAGATTACTGCTGTTGACCTTAGATTTCCCTTGGATTTTTCAACTAGATTTCATCTCTAATACAAATTTGATGGAAAGGCAGAGAGGAGGAAACACAAATTAACACACAAAAATACTTCTATCCTTAAAACTTCTTACATATATCGACAATTACCGACTCTTGGCTCTTCTGGCCTCATACAAAATTGGTTGTTAAAATGAACCCAATGTGGGGTATTTATGCTTTCTAATTAATGACTCAAATGAAGCTCACTTAGACTAACTTCATCATGAAAACACACACTAAATTTAATCTTTCCAAATATAAACTGAACTCAAACTAACTTAGACTGGCACAAGTTAACTTAGATTACTACACTGCATAGGGAGTAATTAGTTATTTCCAACAACAAGGAGGAAGTAGATCCACCCAAGTTTTGGAGCCCCCCAAAGTAATTATTACCAACAAGAGGAAGAAACCCCCAACCTTGAAAGGTCACATATGGGCATCCAATAGGCAGACATTGGAGAAACTGTTGAATTATGCTTGGACTTGTTTGACCGCTACATTGAATCTTTGTATGAAGAAAGTCATTATGAAGTTATTGTTATCAAGTAATTATGAATCTATGGGAAATCTATGCCCCTAATAATGTTGAGTGAATTTAACAAAATACTTCAACGAGGCCTTTCGGTTGGATAGCCTTCTAGTAGAAATGCTCTAAGGAAGGAAACAACATGGACTTACAAAGGGAGAATCAATTTGATATAGTTAAGCAATTGGATGGAGCCAATTTAAAATTATTTTTTATATATAGTTATATCTAATGAAATCATATGGATAAGCTCAACGTTTTAGTAAATTGGTAGAAAATACAATTCTTCAAACGCGAATAAAATTTAAAGAAACTTTAAAGGAACATATTTTCTAGCCCAAAGTAGATTTCCGTTTGGTGCTTGGAAATCATCTGTTCTATAAGAAATTACTTTGGATGGTTCATCATGCAAATGAACCAATTCCTAGAGAGGCATATGAGGACATTACTATGGTTAGTGGTAAGTGCAAAATTGTAAATATGAATTATCGATTAAGTGGTAAACTTATGACAAAACTTGAAGACCTTATGCATAACATGGAGTGAAACTATATATATGAAAAGTAGAAATGAAGACCATGTAGATGTGTGTCAGAAGCAAAGAAAACCTAGATGATTGATGTCAAAATGTCATGAGGAAGTGGTTCATGTGGGGTTATGAACAAAAAGAATCTGACATGAGTATTTTTTGGGCATGCTAGAGAAAGAAAATGGCATACATTGTTGAAAATGCAACAAGATGATGGAGCTTAGTGAAAAGAAGTCGCCTTCACTAAGTAGGCCCGCTAGCTATTTTTGGTGCAAAGTCTATTTTTAGACATATGGATCATGGTCCGTGAGTTGCAGGATGCTATTTGTGGATGATTGGTCAAGTTGGTAAAAATAGATGGACCTCTATTTTTAGACATATGGGGGGAGTCTATTTTTAGATTTCCAGGCTAAAAATAGAACAGTCGAATATTATTAGCTCTTAATAATATTTGGACTATAAACATTATCTTATTCTCTTGGAGGACTTCAGTTCGAGCTACAGATGTGGCACATGCAACTGCCAGAAGGAAATACACTTTTCTTATGGGCTACTTGAGCTATTGCATGAAGGACTTCAGTTAGAACTTCAGTGGTTGAGTTCTGTGGAGTTGAATGAGGAGTTGATGGAGTTGTGTTCAGTTTGACTTAGTTGAACTAGTTGTATTTAGTCTAATTGACAAATAGACTAAGTGATGAGTGGTGTGAATTAGTTATTAATTAATTCACTAATTATTAACTCATAAAGTAACTAAAGAATACATCAGTTAGCTCAGTGCATGGACAGTTCAATGGAGACAAGTGTTAGAGGTGAGTGAAAGGGCAAGACAGCTGTCAGTTGTGACTATAGTTGTGCATGATATTTGCACATGCATGGATTGAGTAATGCCAATGAGGATTGCGTGGTATCACACACTAGATTTTTCTGAGGGGTGTGGGATTGCGTGGTACAACCAAAGGGAAGAGAAATTCTCATCTATTCTCAAGCAGGTATTGCGCAGTGGAGGCAGGCAAGCAACGGAGGAGATTTGAGCCAGTGATTGATTCAGATCTGAGCTAGTTTGTGTGTAACAGGTGGAGATAGTACTGAGTACTTGCGAGGAGTATTGTACTATGTATTGTTACATGTTCTCAGTCAATATAATATATAGATAGTTGGGGGTTTTCAGCTGTATGCTTTCCTCGTGATATACTGTGTTGATATGTGTGATTGATGTTTCAATGTGCGCATGCGATTGTTTCTTAATTCTGCAAAATTGATGATCAATGTAGAGGAGGTTATGTATTATGCATGCATTTTGAAATTGGTGTATAATCAGGATAATCTCTGTGAATAAGTGTCATATTATTCAAAATTTCTACAAAAGGTGCCGAGGATAGATAATGGTGGAGAGTTTTACAGTAAGGAATTTGAAGAATTCTGTAGAAAGTGTGGTATAACACGATAGAAGACTACTCCATATACACCTCAACAAAATGGAGTTGCAGAAAGAATGAACAAGATGCTGATGGAAAGGGAAAAATGCATGCTCAGTGGTGTTGGGTTACAACAAGAATTATGGGCAGAGGTGGTGGAGACAACATGTTACCTGGTCAATAGATCACCTTCATCAGCGTTGGAGGATAAAAATCCACAAGAGGTATGGACTGGTAAGAAACCCTCTCTTTCACATCTGAGGGTATTTGGATGTGATGCATATGTACATGTTCCAAAGGAGAAACAAACCAAGTTGGATGGTAAATCTGAAAAGTGCATCTTTATTGGGTATAAGGATGGTTTTAAGGGTTATAAGCTTTGGAACCCAGTCACACAGAAGGTTGTCTACAACCGAGATGTGGTGTTCAGAGAGGTAAAATATGTTATTAAACATGAATTCCAACCAAAGGAACCTAAGAAGATAGAGTTTGAGCTTAAGGAGTAAGAATCAAACTCTATAATAGAGGAGGAATCAGAAGATGAAGAGCCACAAACTCTGGGTGTGAGAAGATCAGTTTGAGAAAGAAGACAGCCAAAAAGGTATATTCCATCTACTTTCTGTTCAAATTTTTCTTTATCTATTACTGACGATGATCCCAAAACTGTGAAGGAAGTAATAGATTCAGAGGATGGAAAACTCTAGAAAGAGGCCATGGTTGATGAAATAACATCTTTGCACAAAAATGAGGCTTGGGATCTAGTGGAGTTGCTAGCTAGAAAGAAACCCATTGGCAACAAATGGGTGTTCAAGAAGAAGACAAATTTAGAAGGAAAGATGGAGAAATATAAAGCTCGGTTGGCAGCAAAAGGTTATTCCCAAGTGCCAGAAATTGATTTTGGTGATATTTTTTCTCCTGTTGACAAGGTAACTTCTATTAGATTACTTTTATCTGTTGTTTTTGCTTTTGATTTTGAGGTAGAACAGATGGATGTAAAGAAAACATTTCTTCATGGGGACCTGGAAGAGGAAATATACATGAAGCAACCTGAAGGCTTTGCAGTGAAGCATAAGAAAGAACTGGTATGCAAGTTAAAGAAGTCTCTGTATGGGTTAAAACAGTCACCAAAGATGTGGTATCAAAAATTTGATACGTTTATACGGGGACTTGGCTTCACCAGAAGCAAAGTAGATCACTATGTGTATTTTAACTTAATTGGTGACCATGTTATTTATCTGGTCTTGTATGTGGATGATATGTTGCTAGTTGGAAGTGACAAAGAAATTATCCAGGATTTGAAGACCCAATTGTCCTCCAAATTCGACATGAAATATCTTGGTGCTGCAAAAAACTATATTTTGGGCATGGAAATTCAAAGAGATCGGGCAAAGAGGAAGCTCTGGTTAAACCAGAGGAAGTATGTCGAGACAATACTGCAGAGGTTTAATATGCAGGATAGTAAACCGGTGAAGGTTCCTATTCCTGTAGGCATGAGGTTATCTGCTGAACAGTGTCCCAAGACACAAGAAGAGGAAGAGGACATGTTTCGTGTTCCATATGCAAGTGTAGTCGGTAGCTTGATGTATGCAATGGTCTGTACTAGACCAGACATTGCACATGCAGTGGGAGTATTGAGCAGGTTTATGTCAAAACCAGGGAAGGAGCACTGAACAACAGTGAAGCGGGTTTTCAGGTATTTGCGTGGCACTAGTGATTATGGTTTGTGCTACCAAGGAAGACCAGGATTGGACAGAGTGTTGGATATCCGTGGCTTTGTTGATGCAGATTGGGCTGGAGATCTGGATCAGAGAGGATCTACAAGTGGGTATGTGTTTAACCTATTTGGAGGTGCAGTCAGTTGGATGAGTAAGAAACAATCTGTAGTGGCACTATCAACTACAGAGGCAGAATACATGGCAGCCACTCATGCAAGCAAGGAAGCAGTTTGGTTGCAGAGATTGTGTTCAAGTATGGGGTTAGTACAGGGAGCTATAAGGATAGACTGTGACAGCCAAAGTGCAATTTTCTTGGCAAAGAACCCTGCTTATCATTCAAAGACAAAGCACATTGATGTTCAGTATCACTTTGTGAGGGATATGATAGAAGAAAAAAGGTGTTGCTAGTAAAGGTGGACACTTTGAAGAATACTGCAGATGCATTGACAAAATCTGTGAGCTCTGAGAAGTTCTCTTGGTGTAGAGAAACAATGGGCGTTTCAGGGCTGGAAAAATGACTAAGCTCTCCTGTGGCCCCCTGTGGAAAGAAAACAACAAGTGGGAGATTGTTGGGTTGTGTTATATTCTTTCCACATAGTTAACAGGGGGTTTGAGGGGTACCGTAACCCCACTTTATGGGGTCTGGGGCAGTGCCCCGAAAATTTTTGGTTTTGGACCCTATGTTAGGTTGGACAGACCCACCTATGGTTTTGTGCATGATTTTCGTACATGTTTTTGGATGCGATGGTTTTCGGTCCATGGTTTTGGACACGATGGTTTTTTGGTCCATGGTATTGGATGCTTCGGCATGTATAAATATGTATTTTAACATTGAAAGGAATATAATGAAAAATCAAGTTGGTAGTC
>APFE030371513.1:151033-181983 GCA_000404065.3 Pinus taeda | reverse complement strand
ATCTCTGTGTATATGTGTTTTATGTGTTATGCTCTCGCATTGTTTATTTTATGTGTTTTAGAATTCGTATGTAGGTAATTTCTATATGGGGTTAAAACCTACATAGGTCATCTTGGGAGATTGGGCATAACTTTTTCCTGGAGAATCAAATTTCAATCAAACTTGTGGCATTGAAAGGAGGACATAGAGGGATACTGCAGATCGAAATTCCAGACCTTGGAGATCCGAACTTTCAGAGATACAACAGAGTCAAGATAGAGATCCTAAAAGCAAGAAAAAGAATGACTCAAATCAAGAAAATAGAAACACCCAGTAATCAAAATTGGATGGATGATTTGAAGAATGCGATCAAAGCTAAGATAAATAGTTTTATCTAAGCTGATATCGATGGTAAGGAAGCATGTTGGAAGAAAGACATGGAATATTTGAAGAATTACATGGAAGGTTTGATGGAAGGTGGGACAAAGTTGCCACAAGAAAGGCCTCCTAAAGGTGAAAAGGTAGTAGAGGAAACTCATGATGAAAACAAAAGTAATGTTAATCATGATTTCATAGAATCTACATTGGATTGAATACCCGACATATTCCAGAGATAGATATGAGGAATTTTGATGGCAAGGATCCTGTAACATGGATACTACAGATGGAGAAATATTTTGATCTACATAATGTGAAAAACACATAAAAGGTACATATTGCATCTTTATATTTAGAACCAAATCAGTTTGTATGGTATACAAGGGTTTTTTCTCATAAACAACTTGTTACTTGGTCAATTTTCATGGAGGAAACGATAGCACATTATAAGGATACAAAGAGCAATACCTTCTTTAGCCAGTTGATAAATCTCAAACAAAAGGGTTCAATGGGAAAGCACATTGAGGACTTCCAAAAATTGAACATAAGGGTAGATGATATTCCAAAGAAGCATAGGATTTATGTCTTCATAGGGAATTTAAATGATAACATCCAACTTGAGGTTCGCCTCTAGGAACGTGATTCATTGGAGAAGGCATACAAGTTGGAAAGAAAAATTGAAAGAAAAATTATGACAACAAGGAAGCCTACCACTCATAACTATAAAGATGGAACTGTTGTTGCTCCTAGCCTTTCACCACCTACAAGGATGAGACCAAAATAATTGGAAGAAAAAAGAACAAAAGGGCTTTTTTACAATTGTGATAGAAAATACACTAAAAGTCATAAGAGTGCTGAGAAGAAATTAATTTACATAGATGGGGAAGAGGAGCAAGAAAAGGAAGGAATAAGAAACATCAAAAGAATAGAATATACACCAGGAACCAATCCCAGAGAAAGAAGAAATCTATCTCACCATATTTTGTAATGCATTGGCAGGAATTACCACTCCTCAAACTCTCAAGATAGAAGGGCATATCAAGAAGAAAAAGGTAATAATGTTGATTGATTCGGGTAGTACCAATAATTTTATTCATTGTAAGATAACCAAGGAATTGAATTGCTTCCTATATCCAGCACCGGAGTGTCAAGTAATGGTTGCAAATGGAAGAACCATAAATTTCTTTGGAAAATTCCATAATATCAAGCTATCCGTGGGAGAATATGTCTTGAATAGTCCAATGCTTTCCATTCCAATGGGTGGTGCAAATGTTGTACTAGAAGTCCAATGGCTACAATCTTTGGGTACGATAGATTTTAATTTTCATAACTTTTCTCGAATATTTTTTGGGAAGGAAAGGAAGTTGAATTAAGGGGTATTGCAAGGAAACCAGGAAAGATAATCAACTCTAACAGCATGAAAAAGCTTCTAAAGAAATAACAACGGGGCATAATTGCACAATTATGTTCACTAGAGGTTCCTATATCGAAATCATCTATTTCTCCAGATCTCCAAAACTTTTTGGAAAATCATTCCAAGGTATTTGAGACTCCCAAAGGCCTCCCACCTATTCGTGATCATGATCATTCTATTCATTTATTCCAGGAAGTGTTCCCCCAAACAACAAGCCTTACAGATATCCATTTGCCCAAAAGTGTGAAATTGAACGTATAGTTGCAGAAATGCTAGAGGTTGGTATAATTCAATCTAGTCAAAGTTCTTTCTCTGCTCCAGTGGTATTGGTGCACAAGAAGGATGGATCATGGCGCATGTGTCTAGATTATAGGGATATCAACAAGCTTACTATTAAAGATAAATTTCCCATTCCTATCATTGATGAATTATTGGATGAATTACATTAAGCAATTTACTTTACCAAGTTGGATCTTCGTTCTGGATATCATCAAATCGGAATGAAGGCTGAAGACATTCCAAAAACAACATATATAACTCATGAGGGTAATTATGAATTTTTGGTCATGCCTTTTGGCCTTACAAATGCACCTTCTACATTTAAAGGTTTGATGAATTCCATTTTAAAACCCTTCCTTAGAAAATTTGTGTTAGTATTTTTTGATGATATAATAATCTATAACAAGTCTTGGAAGGATCATGTTCAACATGTTGATAGGGTGCTCAAACTATTGGAGGAGAAACAATTATATGCAAAAAGGTCCAAATGTTTATTTGGATTACAAGAGGTGGAATATTTGGGTACTTAGTTAGCTCATACCTCATCTTATCATCCTCAATCTGATGTGAAAACTAAGATAGTGAACAAATGTTTGGAAGGATACCTTCATTGCTTTGTACAAACAGACACAATGGGTCAAGTGGTTGCCTCTGGCTGAATGGTGGTATAACACTTCCTTCCATACTGCAACAAAAATGACACCATTTATGGCACTTTATGGATATCATCCATTGTCCATCACATCACATTTAAAAGAAAATTCTAAGGTTCAAGAAGTGGAAGATCACATCGAGCATCAACAACAAGTTCTCAAACTTTGGAAGGATAACCTCACTTTGGCACAAAATAGAATGAAACAATGGGTAGATCAACATCACAACGAAAGAATTTTTAATGTAGGTTACTGAGTATTTCTATGAATACAAACATACAAACAAATGTCCCTCAAGCAAGCTAAGAAGGATAATAAATTATCACTAAATTATTATGGTCCAAGGTGTTACAAACGATTGGTACTATGGCATACAAATTGGAGCTTCTCGCATCTTCCCGAGTGCACCTAGTTTTCCATGTTTCATGCTTAGAGAAGGTTACAGGTGAGAAGATCCCAGTTCAAACAATATTTCCTTTACTTGCTGAGGAAGGAAAAATCATATTGGAATTGAAATCAGCCATAAAAACAAGAAATCAACTGCTACAAAAGCGATCAATTTTAGAGTATCTCATCAAGTGGAAGAACTTACCCGCTGAAGATTCCACATGGGAGGATGAGAGTTTTATACAGAATCGTCCATAACTACTAAAGCATTAAGGACAACACTTTTTGAAGGAGAGGGGTATGTTAGGTCCCTATACTACTAGTGTAACCCCTTATTGTTATTAGTTCAACCCCTTTATTGTATTATTTTTCCCATATAGTCCCCATGTTGTTATTATTATGCCCCATAGAAGCCCACTATTGTTATTGTTGTGCCCCTACAATATTATTGTTATGTAGGCTTTGATTGTATTGGGACTCCTTATACTCCTATATATATAAAGGAGTTCTTGTCATTTGTATCATCCAGGAATTGTTCATTTGTGTAATGTAAAGGAGGTTTCCCCCTCGAAGAGGCTTATTTTTAAGTCGCTGATCTATTTTTTTCTATCTTTTTGTGAGTTGGTTTCATAACACCCTCATATAATCCCATCCAAAACTTAGATGTGAACTTTGGATAACTATTTGAAATAATTTCCCTAGGAACACCATGTAGCTTGGAAAATTATCTCATAAAAATATCAACTATGTTAGTTGATTTATACACTAATTTCACTAGAATTAAATGAAAATTTTTGGTGAGTTTATTAACCACCACCATAATTGCATCATGCATTTTTTTTTTCCTAGGAAATTTTGTAATGAAATCAGTTGACACAATGTCCAAATTCCAGTTAAGAATGGTTATGGGTTAAAGCAAGCCCACTGAGTGCTTATGATATGCCTTCACTTTCTAACACTCCAAACATGCTGCTATGTAATTTGCTACATTCTTCTGGGCCTTAACGATCCTCTAATTCCACATCTAATTTGAACACTAAGTTGGAACCCCCATCTTCTTTGATTCCAAGGTTGTTTGCTAGAGACTTTATAAGGAATTTCATATTGTGGCCAATATTGATGACCTACACTTCCAACCTTGTGAATCTTTCTTATGTTTAATCAAGGTTATTGTGAATAATTCATTGCCTGTGGGCAAGGTTCTATGACTTTTTACTTAAGCTGCTTTATAGTTCCCCTACAATTTTCCACAAGATTCTCCAAGGAAACTTGCTCGAATACAAATATGATTTATAGACTTCCTTGGATATTCCATTGGGAAACTGATCACAATAAATTTTATAAAATAAATTGAAATATATATTATTCAAGTTAAATTTTGTTAAATTCCAGATTTGCTCATTACTGATTATTCTTCTTATGTATGAAATACATAGAATGTGGAAAATACAAAACAAAAAATAAAATCGCACACCATTAAAAATGAACACAAGGATTTTCTTTATAAAACCCTTATGATAGAAAACCTTGCTAGAAAGTAAGGTTAATTTGATTTCTTTTTGGTATGTGTTGTCACTGCTACAACACCCTCCAAAATTTTGGAGCCTACCTTTTATTATGTGAAGTGTCGATTTTCATGGTTGTCAAGTGTCACTCTATTTTTATACTCATATTCAAAGTGTCCATGTTCCTTCCTAAGTGTCGTTGGATCATTAAGAGTAACAATAATGCACTTTAGAGTCATTATACACTTTCTAGTCACAAAACCACACTTTTGGTCGCAACTACAGATACTTCGTCTGTTACACTTGGAGATTGTTTGTGAATTGGAATGTTGATGTATATTTATTAGTCTTAGGTTCTATCTAAGTTTTATTGATGAATTGAGATGTGTCATGCTTGATCATACTCCTACCTTAGTGTGTTTTCAAATTTCACCATTCTACACTTATACAATTTATTAACTTTGCAAGCCTGCCCAATAGGCTAGAAAGAATGAAATGGGCACTCTTAAGGCTAAGTGAAGACCCTCCTTCTTAGTTGTAATTGCACCCTGTGCCCATAATACCTCTCTTCATGACACAACACATTCCTAGTAAACATACCCTTCTCCTTTTTGCTTGTTTTTGTGCCCTGTGCTAGTCAAGCCTCAGTCTCCTAGTTGAGCGCACTGCACACTCTCAAAGGGTAGTCATGCCTTCTTTTGTGCCTTGTGACTATGCCCTATGCCTTCCTTGTGGCCCTGGATGTCCCTTCCAAGCGCATATCACATCCTCAATGAAAATTCATGCTTCCTTGTCCCTTGAATCTGCACCCCATGCTTATTAGACCTCCTCCTCTTCTAGAGCTGCGCATGGAAAAGTCCCAATGATTAGTGAATCCCCTCCTTGCCTCTTGCAAGTGTTACCTATGCCAAAAATCTCTATCTCTCTTTCCCCAACGCACTGTTGAACCATTGTCAGAAAATCTGCATTAAAAATAATAAATAGGATATTTTTGGGCTAATGGTTGCTTGCCATGAGTGATATACACCTGCAGGTATTCAAGAAAACATGGAAAATATATTTGAGGAAATCTATCATGAAATGATGTGCAAGGAAGCTATCTGAATACAAAAAGCACAAAAAGCACATGTTGTGACAATTAAATGAACAATGGATCCTGATGATTAAAGTAGCTCATGAAGGTTCCAAAACATTTCAAGGCCCTTTGGAGGGTAGAAGGAAAAAAAATGCAAGATCTTTTACAAGTGTTGAAGACATAGTGGCAGTGTTGTCACTTTTCCAAGAAATTTATGCACAAGTCACAATGGGTTGAAGTCATCAATGTTAATGACTTGTCATGTTGTCATCACATGATGGTGTGGAAATGATGATTTAATCTTGCAAATAATGTAAATGTAAATATGTGTAAGTCCAAGAGTCATATATGGACAAAAGAGTCACATGGAGAAGTCTAAAGGTTACATTATAAGTCAAAGAGTCATGTGGGATGTTTAAGAGTCATGGGGATATGAAAGGTCATTCCTCCTATTATAAAAGAAGTCTAATTACTCAAAGAAGGAATTTTCACCTTGGTTTCTCCAACCAAGCATTAGAGGGAAAGATAGTTCTTTTGGAGAGAGAGTAGTGGCTTAACAATCCACTATTGGACCTAGTGGTGTTTCATTGTATCATGTATCTTGGAACTTTCGCTTAATATTTGAATCTCATCGAGCCAACAAGTTTTCATGTGTATATCATGGATGTCTTAAGACTATTCTTTGGGTATTTTTGGTATATGTTGGCATTCACATGTACTAAAGAAATTAAACCATTTCATTGGATTTAGTGCTCATCTTATTGGAATTGTGTTGTAATTTTTTTAATGATCATTGCATATATGTGAACTATTTTTCTTGATGACTAACAATTCTTTCATATGTATATGTGTATTTATTATAATACTACTATTACTTTTCTCCTAAAGACTCGTTGTTGTTTCCTTCCAGTAAAAGAAACTTGATGCATTTACAATTGAATGCTTCACAAGGCAGACTCGCTCATTCAAAAGTACATATGCATTGCTCTTTATTGCTAACTACTGCATCCAAGGAAAATATTTAAGAAAATGGCAGCCGAGCCATATTTCCTGATGAGGCTCCTATACCAAATGGTGTGAGGTCTAATTGGGACATCATATTGGGAATACCCCCTATAAGTTGGTGGGATCCAACGCCCTCAACATTATGGCACTAGAAGGAGGGAAACCTTTTTATGGTTTAAAATTAATCACATCCTATTAAACAATCTTCCCTGTAAGGGAATAATGCTCTGGGTTCTACTCCAACTCACACTCCTTAGAGAGGAGATACTTCTCATCTTATTTTGGAACAAGATTTTGAGGTCACTTACAATCAACTTCGAACAACCCAAACTATTACTAGTCAATTTGCAAAAGCTCTTGGGTTACTTCTCGTTGCTGCAATCATCCTCATCATCCAAAAAAGAAAGAAACAACCCCTAGTGATGTATTGGTTTCTTCGATGGAATATTTTGTTATTTATACCCTTGAAAATTTAGCCGATTCTGTGGAAATAAAAAACCAACAATGGGACCTTCCACCGAATGAAGAGGATTTGGATGGGGACAAGGAATATTTTTAGTTTTCTGATGAAGAACAACTAAGAGAAGAAGAACAACCTGATTATAATGAAGAATTGAACTGTGAAGGAGAAGGATCTTCATATTCATAAATAGAGGAGGAAGGAGGAAAGGACATGGCTAATGAAGAGTTCGATTGGGTGGTCCAAGACCTAGACACCCAAAAAAAATGCTTTCAAAGTTCGATACTGATAAGAAGACGAAAGATGAAGACCACATTAATGAATTCTACACGCATTTACGAATGCTTGAGGTACATTTTGATGATGTTTCTTGTAGACTTTTCCTATACACTCTAAAAGGTAAAGCCTCAGTAGGGTACCAGAGTCTTCCGCCTAATACAATTCACAGTTTGAGGGAGTTCAAAAAGTTGTTTGAAGAAAAAATTGTTAATGATAAAACACCTGCCATGTTGTTAAAAGAACTCGAGAATCTTAATATAGTGGAAAATGAAAAAGAAAAGGATTTTAATCAAAGGTTTACTTGTTTATTTAATAAGTTCCTCGTAGATTTTCAACCACATGAAACAATCACTAAAGATTATTATACAACTTTCTTGCCTACCAATATTTCTATGTGTGTCAAAAGAGCTGCAAAGGATACATTAGCTTGAACTTTGCAGAAGTGATTGTTGTGAGGAAAGACTTGCATTCTATTGGGGCCATTGATGAAAATGAAGATTCCAAAGACTTCAAGGATACTGGTAATAAAAATCAAGCCTCTTCTATTAAAGCCAAAGAAAAATAATTAAATGATATGGAAAGCTTGGCCAAATATTTGAAGTCACTTACTAATGAAGTGTCTGAACTAAAGAGAAGTTCAAGTGAGGCAAAACCCAGTGGCCTATATTTATTTAAGAGGAATAACAATAATCAATCGACTAAATCTACTCAGAGTTCTAATGTTGAAACTTGGGGCATGGATAATTTTTGTAAATTTCATTAGTAGAGGCATTTAGGAAAAAAAAACATGTCCATAGTGGAATCATAACATGAATGCTATGGTAGCCCATATTATAGATACTCTACTAGCAGAGGAAAAATCTGAGCAGACTAAATAAGCAAATGGACCTACCATGATCGAGGATAATTCAGGTGTTGGACATGTAGTTAATACATTCAGTGTCATTTATAACACTGATAAACAAAGTGTTGATGACCCATAATTGAGTGAGGGTCCTCCTTGGCAAACAATTGGTCAATATAATTTGAGGAGAAAAGGACCTATTTTTGAGCTAGAGATTAAGAAATAATTGTTAAGAAGGTTTTTACCACTAACCAATCCTGCTAAGAAATTGCAAAATAATTTTGAAAGTGATCCTTCTTCTAAGAACACTTCCACGAGAAATAGGAATAAGTCCATCACTCACGAGGTCTAATAAATCTACACCACCCGATGCTTCAACACAACTTGTTAGGAATGAAAGTACCGATTACAATATTATGAAAGATATGAAGACAACTCGTGCGAATATTTCAATCTTTGAACTCACAAACATAACAAGTTAGAGTGAACTGGTGGTCCGAGCATTTGCATCAAAGCCTCCATTAGGTGACAAAGTTTCAGCTACTCAAGTTATGTCCAACATTTCTCATGATATTCTCAACCCTGTGGTTAATGATGTTAATTTAAATGCAAACACTCCATGCCCCCCATTGATTTTGACATTTGAAATCTTTAATTATAATGTGCATAATTGTTGGCTTAGGGGGTCCTGACCTAGTTTCAGAGTTATTTGTGCCAAACAAAGCTCTACACTACTGGCCCTTTCAGTGTCAACCCACGTAGTGCGGACTGAAGTCTCACCCGAGGAAATATGGGGGGATGCTGGAACCAAGTTTCCACACCCAGAGATCAGTGTGATGTCCTATTTATGTCTTAGCTCTTCCTTCGCACAGATCTCTTAGGGCTTGGCACTGTAGTTTCCTTCAAACGGCTTCTAAACCTCCATGAAGGTCTACGATCGGCTTCTTCGGACCTTTAACAGATAAGTTGTATAATTATGCACATCATAGACTAGCTTCAGATCAGAATCCACACAGTTTTTCTGATGGGATTAATAAAATAACAGAAAGTATTATAACCTTTGTGTAAATACTCAACATGTATTGCCTTCAATTAATAAGACTTATCCAATAGATTCGCACATCCATACATCATTATTTCATAAAGACATTATCTCATCACAACATATATCGTAAACATAAACAGAATAAGGAAATAGATAAAATGCATGATTTTTTCCAACAATATTCTTTATTGACCTTCAGTATTAGGTTACAGACTCAAAACTTCCCTGCACACTTAGTTGCAGGGGTCCGCATACTCAACTGCGGACACTACTCTAGGCCTTTGCACACTCAGCTGCAGAGCCTTTTCCTCCTCTAAGAATTACTTCTCTGCGCTAACTCTCTAGGAATCTATTCGTCTTACCCATAAACAAAAGCATATATCTCCCTTAGACTCCCTAAGACACACCTATTTATACAATCCCATGGTCTGCAAACCAAGGATAGATCTAAAACCGACTCAAATTTTACATAAATGAGGGTAAAACTCCTTTTTGACTCCTATCGACCTACACACTCCGCATCCACAATTCGTGGATACTTTACATATTTTTGTCAAATTTTACATCAAAACTTGTGTTTTTAACCCAAAACTGACCTAGGGGACCCCATCCCAATAGGCCCCCAACACAAAGGTCATGACTCGCCCTCAAGTCACTCGGATGGTGTGGTGATCTTACTGCAAAGATCCCAAGCTCCACCTGCACAACTGCTACCTCAAAAACACTCTGTGTAGTTGTGTGCTTCACTTGTTCGATGAGCTGCTCCATAGCTAGTTCTTCACTGAACAAATTGATCTTCTGCTGTGTGAGCTGCAATTTCGTCAGCTTCTCTTGAATGTTGGTTGAGACTTGGTAGGCTTCTTCAAACCAAGGACCGAACCTAGCCTTAAGTATTTCCTCTTTTTTCTGAGCTTCTTCCACCTGTGTGAGGAGCTGCTTCCCCTCCTACAACTTGGTGAGGCACTGCGTTGTAGCAATTGAGTGCGTTGTCACCCTAACCTCCTCATATTGCTTTTGGAGCTTGAAGATCTCTGTATTCAATATTTGAAGGTTGGGATCTTCCTGTAGGGTCACCACCAACTCCATTTGTTGTTCAAACAAAGTTGTGTAGTCAACGATTGTGACATCCATAGTAGCCATCCCTTCCTTGATGGCGGCTACGTGCTATTCCCTGACCTCGGGCAGAGTCGAGGGCTGTGATTTGAGCTATAGCTCCATGATTTTCATGTTGAGTTCAAATTTAACTCTTGCCACCTCTGCTTTTGCATTGCGGACACCTGCAACTAGTTTCCAAATCTTGGGCTCGGGTTGTGTGTCCTCAGGTGTGTGTAACTCCAACGTTGTTCTGCATGCCTCCGCAACCATGGCTGCTAGTTGGGAGCTCTACACCTGGATAATATCCCTTTCCTTTAGGGCCTATGTCTTCTCAGTGAACATTTGTTCATTTATCACTCGGCGCTTTCTTATTAAACTGAGAGCGTGCTGCTCCGGAGTTCTCAGTTCTGCTGTCACTACTATCTACAATGCATGAAGAAATTCATTAGGGAGTGCTGCAATATTGAGAGTGATGTTCTTCAGGGTACTTATGATGATCTTGTCATTGACCGATTCCATGCTCAGGGACCCTTCTGGTAGAGAAACTATTCTAAGATCCACTGTCCTTACCAGTTTAGCAGCTTGACTTGTCCCCGGTGGCAGGGTCATCTATGCAGCGCTTATTTGACCTGTGCCCACCTGTATTCTACTAGTTTGGATCTGCAGTTCACACAGATCCTTCTATATATTTTCCAATGACTGCATGTACTATTTCTCAAATTGCTGCAACAGTTCGGTTGTAGTGTCGTACACCTTGTCACCGATCTCGTCCAGATTGCCCTCTGTTAGGGTGATGGGATCCATCCACGCTTTAGCCAACTTCGTCTTTTTGTGGGAACCCTCTTAATGTTGCTATTCTATACGCTTCTTTAGCCTAAATGGGGCACTATGTCCCTCATTGCCACCACCACCCTATGCAGACTGCTCTTCCTCCTTTGTTTCGGGTGAATGGGATTTTCCGTTTTGTTCGGAGTCATGCTGTTCTTGTTCAACTTGTTCCTTTGCAGTGCGCTCCTTTTCCATTCAAGCTTTCTCTTCGGCTTCCTTCTTCCGTTGCATGACCAACTTCTGTGCCGACTGTTTTGCTGCATCCTTTCATTTCTTCTAAGCTGAGCTCCCTGCGCCTTTGCTGGTGCCTGTATCTAAGTTGGACGGGGTGTGCCAATTTTCTAGCCAACGCTTGATCACTTCCTAAATGGCATCATTGGTGACCAAATATGACAAATCGAACCACTTCTTTTGTGGGTATTTTTGCGCCTGAATGTAGAGGCGATGGAAATATGCCTTGAACTTAGCATATGCAGGCAACTGCTCATACAAGGTCGGGGACAACCTTGGGCACTAGTTGATGGCCACGCGGAACCTCGCTTCAATCAATACCCAAAAAATCTTCGTTTCTGTGATCCACGCGAGTCCTTGGTAGCCCAGAGGGAGGGGAACTGCGTGGCCTCCGGCAATCCTTCCTTCAATGGAGGAAACTGGCTATCCTCATACAGATCCCATGTGACCAACACAATGGAGAGCAACAACCACACGTAGTGGAAGGGCTTGCTCTCATATTCAACTTCGCGACGATTTTCAAGAAATTCACTACATAAATACCATGACCAATTAAACTGCATGCCCTCCATGCATTGTGCAGTTAATTATATCACATGCGCTAGAACCTTGTCCGTGCAACACTTCCTCATAAATTTTCTGTCTAGTATTTGGGTGGCAATCTACACCATGGGATCATTGATGGATGTGATGGAATAGCCACGTGACTTCTTGATAAGCTCAAAATTCTTTTTCATATTCTCTACCAAATCCCTCTCACTGGTCTTTTCGCCAAACTCCTTGGTCGGATTCAACCCTTCATGTGACAGGTGCATGATCCCGTGGATGAGCATATCTGTGATGGGTATAGGCACACCAAGCCATAAGCACCCTTCGTGCACTAAAGTAAGTAGCTACCACACATAGGTGGTGTTAATATTAGTGCGATGGTAGTGGGGTGCCCACAATAGGTTCAACAACCTAGATTGTTCCACTTCGTTGATCCATTCAACTGTCTCCAAATTAGTGATACTTGAGTCTCAGTAATAGATGCACCTCATATAATTTTATGTCGTGAGGTGAGGAGACCGCTCATGGTTAGCTAGGTCCTAATCCTCCATTTTTAATAGGGTAACTCATGCAAGGCACGGTCCTTCAAAAGTTATCTTCTCTGACAACAGGGGTGTATGAATAAGGAACTTATCTGAGTCTAGGTCCTTGGGGACCTGCACCTACCCTTTTCGCGTGGGGATATATTCAGGAAATTTGGTGATGCGCTTGCTCCCTCAGCGTCTATATCCTCAATGCCCTGTTCAGCTTCCAAATCCACAACCTTATCAGGCTGCTTGTCCTTCTTCTGCTTCTGAGTGGTAGTATGTTTCTTGGGAGACTCGTGCACTGGCATCGACCTCTTCTGCTTGTCTTTCTTTGGTTTCTAGGTCTCTTTAACAGGGGTGGGCTTCGGCCTGGGCGAGCTCGGCACCGTAGGCACAGGAGCCAAAGCTTCCATGCTCACCACCTCTAGAGAAGCTCCTTCGGATGCAATGTCTCCCCCAGTGCTCATAGTTTCAGTAGGGCTCGGACCCAACATGGTTTCCAAGATAAATTTCTGATTTAACTTAGGAAAATTGGCTCGTGACCAAATCCTCAAAGAACGAGTGGCTTAAACAAAAAAATTGGCTCAAAAAAGTGTGCAAAGTGTTCGTTGTTGGGCCGACACACATAATTTTATAGGGGATCTTGAATTCAAATTTGACTGTTCCCCCTAAAATTCAATCATCAATGCTTGTTTGGTGGCAAATATTCAAATGTTTTAGCCTTAAATGTTGGCCACCTGCTCCTCTTAATCATCTCCTGGCTGTCAACTCATGAACAATGACTCTAATGGTCACTTTATGGCTATATTGTGTGATATTTCCTTTCAGAGCGCAACTCCCTTCACACAACTTCTGATATTTTGACGTCCCCCTTTTTCGTGCAGCCCCATAGTTGCGTAGTTCCTCAAACTAGGCAATGTAGTTTATAGTCCCGAGCTCCCTTGTAGCTTCCTGGAGTACTAAGACTGTTCTGCCGTCATATAGTCATTAAGCTGGATCTCATGTATATGGCTTCAATTGGATTCCATTCACCCTTCCCAGAAAAGGTTCTCCATTCAGCTCCAAGATTTGAATTGCACCTCCATATGTAATTGCTTTGATGACATATGGCCCCATCCAGTGCATGTTGAACATCTACAGCTTGATGTGTCAATCGTGCCATTATTTTTCACACTCCTTCTGCACTTTCTGATGGAATCCATCTAAGAATATGTCTTCTTTGAGCTCCATCAGCTGCATGAGCCACTCTTCCAAAGCTTTGCAATCTTCCATGCCTGTGAAAGATACTATGCGTAGACTAGGCATGATATATTCCATAGGCATCACAAATTCTACGCCATAGACCAATCTAAAAGGTGTCTGGCCTGTTAGTGTTTTTCAAGTAGTCCTGTATGCCCATAACACAACAAGTATGCAAATGTCCCAATCATTCCACTGCGCATTGTAAATCTTTGTCAGTGCGTTCTCCAAGATCTTATTAAAGGCCTTAACTGCCCCATTAGCCCGTAGATGATACAATGTGCTTTTATGATGATAAAACTTGAAATCTTCAGTCAACGCACTAGTTATTTCATTGAGGAAGTGTGTACCGCGATCACTCATCAATAATTTTGGGCATCCAGATCTCGTTAACAAGTACTCAAACAAGAACTTTGTTGCTATGGCCCTTTTACAATCCTTCACAAGCTGTGCCTCTTCCCATTTGGTTAGATACTCTGTCACAGTGATGATATAGCGCACATCTATTTTCTTGCCTGGGGGTTGAATTGGTCTTACAAAGTCAATTTCCCATTTCGGAAATGGTTGCAATGACACCAGAGGGTTCAGTGGTAGCTTATCCCTCCGCGATGGTCTACCCGTTCTTTGACATGCATTGCATGCCCTACAATATGCTTTAGAATATTTATGCAGCGTAGGCCACCACAATCCTGTGTGCAAAATCTTTTGTGCCATTGCATTTCCTGCATAATGTCCTCCTGCAACCCCTCCATGAGCTTCATTTAGGATGCTACTTCATTTGAAATAGGGTACATACCTTCATAGTATCTCATCAACGGCCATCTTATACAAATGTCCAACGATCACCAAAAAATCTACCGCGTGCACCACTAGTTCCTTATTTTGCTGATTGGTATATCCTTCTCGAGCCATCCCCATAGTAAAAAAGTGGATAATATCTTGAAAATGGTTATTCACTACATGCAACGCGAAGAACTACACGTCGGGCAACCCTTCCTCCCAATTAGTAGGATCCTCCCTTGTTTCAATTCGCTATAAATGGTTAGGTCCTGCATTCAACCTTCCTGGCTTCACAATTACCTCAAAGTCATATTCTTGAAATAACAACAACCATTTGCATATTCCTCCTCCCCCCCACCCCCAACATAGGCTTATTGACCAGGTATTTCAAGGCAGAATGATCTGTGTACATATTGAAATGTCCACCCAATAGATAGTGTCTAAACTTTTAGAGTGCATACACCATAGCCAATCCTTCACGCTATGTCATTGAGTAATTATTATTAGCCTTTGATAATTTCCTGCTCACAAAGACTATAGGGTTATCCATCTCTCCTTCATCAGCTTGTGCTAGCACTACTCAACGTAATACATGAGGCATCAACGTGCACATGGAATTCATTCTTCCAATTTGGGAAGACCAAGATTGGTGTGGTGACCATATTTTCTTTCAATACATCCAGACTGCGCTAACATTCTTCATCCCAACAAACTGTAGCATCCTTCTTCAATAATTTCTCCATAGGTGTGGTAATCTGAGCATAATCCTTGATGAGCTTTCGATAATATCCAGTATAGCCCAGCATTGCGCGTAGCTGTTTGACACTCCTTGGGGCCTCCAAATTGACTATTACCATGATCTTGGCATGGTCCACCATTAGTCCTTTCTTGCACACCACATGACCCAGCAAAATCCCAAAGGGGAGATAGGATAAGCACTTCTTCAGGTTCAAGGCAATCTCATATCTTCGGCATGTATCGAACATTAGGCATAGACTGGCTACATGGCGCTTTACTAACCCAAACATTGTCCAGTCATCAAAATATACCTGCAAGAACTTGTGAATGAATTCCTTGAACGTTGTGATGACTACGCGAGAGAATATTGCTGGTGCATTCTTGAGTCCAAATGGCATTACCGTATATTGGAAACAACCTCATTTTGTCATGAAGGTTGCTTTGCTCCTGTCTTTTGGCATGATCTTAATATGATGGTACTTAGAGAACCCATCAGTGAACGAGTAGGAATGTTGCCCTCCGACTTTTTCCAATACCTGATCTCTAAATGGTGTCAGAAAAGGATCATGGATGCAGGCATCCTTTAGCTCTCTTAGATCTACGCAAATCCTTATTTCTCCCTTCTGCTTCTTTTCGTAAACCACCATTGAGCTCACCCAATTAGATTCCTTAATTGGTTCGATGATGCGTGCTTCTAGCATCTTATCCAACTCTAATCAAGCCTTTTCATTATATTTTGGATTAAGGTGATACGGTCTCTACTTAATAGGCTTCACGTCCATCTTCAAAGTAATTTTAATTACACCCAAGTCGCCTATGATGCCTTTTAAGTCTGAAAATTTTGTAGGAAAAATATCCTGGTACTCGCGGAGTAGCTCAACAACTTTATCCACTACGGAATCATCCCAGTAATCTCCGATCTTCGCAAATTTTAGTTCTACTTTAGTACCATTATTCACTTGCCTGGTTTTCAGCGGCGCAGTGATGTACAATTTTCTATCTGTGGACCTTCAACCTTGCGGTGGCCTTCGACCTCTGGGATATTAATATTTCTTGGATCTTCATCCTCCCCCTCAACAGTCACATTATAGCATTCTAGTGCATGGTGCAGCTGGGTGCTCCAATTTGGTTGAACCAAATCCAAAGGATCATGTGGAATTCTGAAGATTGTCACCTTAACCTCTTGTAGAGCTTCATCAATGCTTTCGAACCTATCTTCAAAACTGAAGGTCATTAAGAAACCTTACCTTAATATATCCCATTCTGTGGTGCCATGGTGGCACTCAGTCTCTAGGTACCAATTTATAGGGATTATATCCAGAGTATGACAAAATAAGTGCACCCACTCTGGTTGCGACTCTGTTCCGTAGACTTTAGTCCATTTCGCCAAATGATCGCACAGAGCATTTCTCCCATCATATTTCTCAGTCAACTAAACTTTTGGGTGACCAAATCACAACCTCATCATCCTCCTGTAATCTCTCCATTCCTGAAAGCTATCCTTATGCGCACCTCACCATCGTGCAGGTGTAGCGCTTAGCACCAAATCGAGTGCTTGGAAGCGATGATCCTCAAGACTTCTCATTCAAAGGCATCCAAAAAATTATCTACGTCAGTTAAACCATCATAATAAGGTAAATTTCTTACCTTTGATGACACACATCGTAGTGATTTAGTCATCATGTTGCAGCGCAACTTAGATACTTCATGAAACCTTTTTTTGCCAATGCTCCAATTATTCATCTAAATCTGAGGTACAGGAACTCTCTCGATCCCATGCAATTTGTCCATCAGATTTTGGGTTAATCCATTCTTGGTCTCACGCTGTTATTTTTTAAATCTGATCCAAGTCATCATCACTTTCTTCATAGTCACAGACCGGTTCAATATAGCACGGTCATGTTGCAGGGTCCAACGATACTACAACGCAGAGTGATTTCCTTTCAGATGACATTGTCTGCTTCTTCAAGTTGATGACCCCATTCATATCAATAGCCCAATTGATCCCAAGGAGTGCGGGGTATGGATTTTTGTCATTAACAATTTCTATCACTTCAAAACCAACCAATGCGCTCACACCTCCTATATCTATGGTGACTCCATGCAGTCATCCCATAGGGATAATCTTCTACTAGTTCGCCATCCTTAGTTGAATCAGAGACCTTTGTAGTGTAGGTCTCCCCATTCTCTCCCATTTCTATTTAGGAAAAATGTTCACATCAAACCCTAGATCCAAAATAACCTGGTCCATCTCATAATCTCCTATCTGTGCGGTGAGCCTCATCTCACGCCCTATCCTTGCCTTATGTTTTCCAATATTTTTGACTGCGCGGTGTCCATCAAGAGCATTTTATTTACCCACACACTTGTTTATCAACTCCGGTAAGCCTTTCATAGCCTTACTATCACGCAAAAAGTTTCATGCAGGTTTCCAGGAACGTGGTGAGTATAGAGGGATCAATGTCTGTGGACATGCTGGGTTTTGGTAGTTTGTCCTGATTTCTTGAGGTAGATTCCTCAAAGAAGCTTTTCTTCACCTCCATAAACATTTCCTTCCTGCATTCTAGATTGAAGCCAGCTTCCTTTTTGGGGCCTTGTGGATTCACCCATTCTCTTCAGGTTGTTTTCCTTTATTGTCACGAGTCATTATTCTGCTTCTTAGCACAATATTGACATTCGAATCTTCCTTGCGGGGCTCATCCCTCATCATCCACAAGTTCTATGTATGGTGCTGAGGCTACACCTTTTTCTCTTGCATCTTAGTTATCAACACAGAGAATTATTCTATTGTGTGGTCAAACTGAGTGCAATATTGACATGACGAGCGTGTTTAATTCAGACACTCCCATGCATAGTGCCCTGGTGTCCTGCAATTATAGGAAATGACCTGTCCAAGACCTCTACTAGGTCCTCCTCCTCCATGGCCTCTTCCACGCCCTTGATATCCTCTGCACACTCCCTTAGTGCCTTGATCTAGAGGCTGAGTTTCTTCTTGCATTTGATAGGTAGGCGTTCTTTCCATCATCAATTCATAGCTACGACAGTGGTACTCATCATGGCCCACCAATTTGCAGAAATCGCAGAATAATTGTTGTGGTGTATGCACAAACTTTTGCAGCAAATGAAAATTATCTCTTACGTGTTTTCCAGCCACCTGACAAATAGCGCACCATAGCGCGAGTCTCACACTTGGTCCTACTGGAGCTTCTCGCCTCAAGGGCATTGGTCTGCCCCCTGTGATATAATTTGTGAAGACATGGTAGTGATCTTTATCATGCCCCTCACTCTTACAATTGAGGCACCAAGCTTCCTCGCGCACCTCCAGCCAAGCCTCCCCTTCTTTTTTCAAGCTTTGCAGTTCCAACCAGAGGTTCTGCAACTGCGAGTGAATTTGTTGAACCCCCAAAGAGGCATCCTAAATAGGTGTCTCATACAATCTCATTGTGATTTCTAGGGTTTTTGCTTGAGTCCCTATATTCTTCTGCAATAAAGCAATCCTCAGGTGGGGCAGGAGCGAGGCTATAAACCACTCGTAGTGCTAACTATTTGTGAGTTGCATATTAGCTTCACAGATTACACATTTCAATCTTTGATCTAACTCCCAGGGTATTTCACCAGCCTTCGTCATGATTTCCTTGAACTAACTACTGATTGGGAGTCAGAATTATGTTTACTGAATTCTTTTTTCAAAGCAGCCTTAGTGTCTGCTAATGATGCCAAAGGGTTATCAGTGCAGTACTTAATGTACTAGGTCAGTGCACGATCTTGTAGAGTGGTAACCAACTATGATTTCTTATAATGCCATCAGTGATCTCCTGCACGACCCATATATCAGTCATGACAAACTAGGATTGATTCGTATCTTCACTCCCTATACTTTAAAAATCAGCAACATTAATGAGTTCGACATGTTGAATGGAGGTGGGGGTGGTGGCGGTGTGGGTGAAGTTGTATGCTGTGGAGGTGAAGGTGGAGGTGGAGTGGATGGATGAAGAGTTCACAGAAAACCTTGCCTTATCAGTTGTAAATAACTTCGTGGTGAAGCTTGTATCGTTCCCTCATCGTCGCTTGAGGGAGGCCTAATCAACAGGCTATATTTAGGACCTTTTCTCCCTCGATCTCTGAAAAGTTTTCCACTTCATGTAGCTCCGAACATCAAGGTAATGGAATAACCTATTTTTCACACAAAAAAATCTTAATCCAGGTATTCAAAGATATTAGATACTTACCTCACGACCCTTTGAAGAATCATCGCTTTGCTTCACTGTAGCTGACTAAGGTATCAACCCCAAACTCTGTCACAAATCCTCCTATGACTTGATCAAGCTAGTGATAAAAAACATGCGCGATATTATCTTCAAAATATTCCAACCTCTGCACTAGTTCTAGAGTCCACACTATTGGACCGTCAAGTCTCCACCTTCCTTGGCCGTTTGCCAATTTAGCTATCCACTCATATAGCTTGATTAGGAAGGTGCATAAGAAAATTTCTTGTATTTATGTGTAAAAATATTTGTCCAACCACTGTTCTTTTGACAGGAGTGAATTCCTGTTTTCCTGCGCTGCGAATTCATGGATCTTTCTATCCAACCACTTCTCAATTTCCCTTTTGGTCGGATTCCAGTGATGCAACATTACACATCTCTTTATGTAGATCCCAGTCCCAGCAATATAACCATTTGTTGGCCTAATGGGTCCTGACCCAGGTTCAAAGTTAGTTGTGCCAAACAAAACCCTACACTACTGTCCCTTTTGGCATCAACCCGCGTAGTGTGGACTAAAGTCTCACCCGAAGTAGTATGGGGGGATGCTGGAACCAAGTTTCCGCACCCATAGATCAGTGTGATGTCCTCTTTATGTCTTAGATCTGCCTTCCTATAGATTTATAATCCCTTAGGGCTCGACGCTGTATTTTCCTTCAAACGGCTTCTAGACCTCTGTGAAGGTCTACGATCGGCTTCTATAGACCTTTAATAGATAGGTTATCTAATTACGCGCATCATAGATTAACCTTAGATTAGTATCCACACAAATTTGCTTAAGGGATTAATAAACTTAACAAAAAGTATTATAACCTTCACGTGAATACTCAACATGTATTGCGTTCAATTAATAAGACTTATCAAGTAGATTAGCACATCAATACATCATTATTTCATAAAGACATTATCTCATCACAACATATATCACAAACATAAACAGAATAAGGAAACAGATAAAACATATGAAGTTTTACAATAATATTCTTTATTGATCTTCAGTATAAGGTTACAAACTCAAAACTTCCCTACATACTTAGTTGTAAGGGTCCGCACATTCAGCTGCAGACACTACTCTAGGCCTTTGCACACTCAGCTACAGAGCCTTTTCCTCCTCAAAGACTTAATTCTATGCGTTAACTCTCTAGGACTCCGTTCGTCTTACCCATAGACAAAAGCATAGATCTCCCTTAGACTCCCTAAGGCACACCTATTTATACAATCCCATGGTCCGCTAACCAAGAATAGATCTAAAAACCGACTCAAACTTTACATAAATGAGGGTAAAAACCCTTTTTGACTCCTATCTACCTACGCACAGCCCATCCACAATTCGCGGAGACTTTACATATTTTTGTCAAAATTTACATCAAAACTTGGGTTTTTAACCCAAAACTGACCTAGGGGACCCCATCCCAACAATAATTGTCTTGTTAATTTGGGTGAATCTGCAAATGTAATGTCTTTATCTATTGCTAAAAATATTAATGCTAAATGGGAAAATACCGATGCCAAAACCATATATATGGAAAAATCATTGGTTCAGGCAATTGGTGAACTTAGTAATGTTATCATCCATTTGTCATCATAACAAAGAGTTTACCAATGCATTAATTTGTTATTGTGGACATTTGGGAAGCCTATGGTTTGTTTCCGAGTAGATACTGGTCTAGAAAATTGCAATGATATTTCTCAATAGACTGTACACATTTATGGCTTCCCTACAAGAGCATAAAAAATCAGATTCGAGTGGAAAGTGAAAAGTAAATGAAATATACTGTGACACAACTCGAGGGATACAATGAGCCAGTCGTCTTTACAGACATCGTTTTTGGAAACTTTTTCTTTGAAGTTGATCACAGGTGTTATCAAGCGCAACCTTCACCAGTACCATTAGATACATAGTTGGAGCTTCTTACTTGCAGCCCAACAGGTGCAAATGAAATTTGTAATATAAATGTACATACTACTAGTGTAGGAATAAGCCTAGTAGCTAATGATATGTGGACCTTATACTTTGATGGTTCTAAGACTCAGGATGGTTCTAGAGCTAGTTGTATTCTCTTTGAACCTCAAAATAAAAAGTACATTTTGTCATGCCACTTGGAGTTTGAGTGCACAAAACAAAACTATCGAATATGAAGCACTCATTTTGGGATTAAAGAAAGCCATCGACCTCAAGGTAGAGTTACTCAAGGTAAATGGTGATTTAGAGATTGTTACTCGTCAGGTACGAAATTCCATTCAATGTGTTTCACCTAGTTTGAAAAACTACCGACAAGAAGTATGGAGAATTATTTCTTTATTTAAATCATTTAATATTATTTATGTTCCTAGAGTTCGTAATGCTGCCACATATATATTAGCCAATGAAACTGCTAGAATGTCACCAATAAATGATGTTTTTTTTATTGAAATTATTTATAAGCCATTTGTTCCCAAATATGTTACTAATTTTCACGTATTTAATGATGACCAATAGATACTGCACTTCATGGCCAATGTTGATGTTTGCAAATATGCGACTATTGAAGAGGATGAGAATGAGAAGGCTTTGCAGAAATAAACTCAAACATTAAAAGGGAGTCCTATGCGGAAAGGTGTGTTATCTCTTGAGAAACTTTATGACCTACAAAATTGTTTTATAGGACCAGTTAATGTAAAGACTTAGAGGTCAATGTTGTTATATGAACAAGTCAATCTGGGAACCAAATAATATCTGAAGTATGTAAACCTTGGTACATGTTGTTCTCCTCAAGAACGACAAGGTTTTATTCATATCTTCAAACAATAACACTATTTATTTGCATGGACATACAATGATTTAAAGACATATGATACACATATCATCCAACATGTCATTCTTATTGAAGAAGGGTGAATCCATTTGAACATAGTTAAGAAAATTTCATCCAACGATTGAGCCCCTGATTCAAAAGGACTTAAGGAAATTGCTGGATGCTCAAATCATTTTTAAAGTTCGACATTCTACATAGGTTTCCAACCTGGTCCCTATCAGAAAAAAGTCTGGTGAGATATTTCTATGTGTTGATTTCTGCAACCTCAAACAAGTTTCAGATAAAGAAAATTACCTTGTGCCATCAATGGACCAAATATTACATTTGATATATGGGTCATAAATGTTCTCATTTCTTGATGGATTCTTTGGATATAATCAGGTGCTAGTAGCAAAACAAGGTTGCCTGAAAACCACATTCAGGACAAAGTGGGGACATTTTGCTTTTAAACACATGCCATTTGGACTTATCAATGTTGGCACTACTTTTTAAGGGGCCATTGACATGAATTTCCGGGGACTGATTGGTAAAAGTTTAGTTGTCTACTTGGATGACGTAACTGTGTTTTTGAAGAAGAGATAAAATCACATTTGTCATCTTAAGAAAATTTTTGAGCGATGTCATATGTATGGGATTTCATTGAATCTGAAGAAGTGCATCTTTGGTGTGTCAAAAGGTAATCTATTAGGGCACATCATTGCTAAGAGTGGAATCAAGATTGACTCATAAAGAGTCAAGGTTATTACCCAGATCCCTTTTCCTGTGAACAGGAGAGCAATGCAATCTTTCTTGGGAAAAATTAATTTCCTACGCAAATTCATAATTGACGATGCACAGATTGTCAAAACATTACAAGAGATGATAAAGAAATATGCTTCATAAAAATGGGATAAGAGGGAAAAATATTCTTTTTCCTGGATCAATCCAGTTATAGCCGAGGGTCCAACCTTATATAGTCCAAATTTTGGCAAATATTTCTTGTTATATTTCATGAGTGTTGGCTTACAGGGATCATAATTAAATTATCCCACCATCGATAAGCAAGAATATGTAATCTACAAGGTGGTTAAGCATTTTAGGCCTTACCTCCTGAAAACTCATATGATTATCTATTTGCCTCACCCAACAGTCAAAACATTATTCATACAATAAGAACTGGGTGAAAGGAGGGCGAACTGGATGACATGCTTACAATAATATGATCTTGAATTCAAGTGGGTTCATACTGTCAAGGGCCAAAATCTCTATCGACTAGTAGTTGAAGCGATGAATTCACCAAAAGAAGATCCTTCAGGTTGGGAACATCAAATAGAAATGTATAATATTGAGTAGGTTCCTCCTACAAGTTCAACCACATCTTGGTATTCAAAGACACGGTAATACTTAGAGCATGACACCTTGCCTTCACGTTTATCGAACAAATATAGGAGGAAAATATGCCTTAAATATTTATCATACCAACTAGTACATGGTGTGATTTTTCGAAAGCACCACAATGGTGCCCTTCTTAGATGCCTAGATCCACCAAAATCAGACAGGGTGTTAAAATATATGCACAACATACAGACATGTGGACACTGTGCAGGTGACACCACCAATCATAAGGTTATGAGGGCCAGTTACTATTGGCCCACATTATTCAAGGATGCTCATGCATATGCCTGCAAATGCCCAGTATGTCAAAGGTGCACTAGTCATGATCAGAAGTCAACCGCCCCATTGTTACCAATAACAGTAGAAGAACCATTCCAACAATGGGGATTTGATTTTATCAACAAAATATTTCCTCATTTGTCAAAGCAACATCGATACATTCCAACTATAATTGATTATTTTACTTGGAAGATTGAAGCAATGCCATTAAGATAAGTCAATGATCAGGAAGTCATCCAATTTCTCAAGAAAAATATCAGAACCATGTTTGACGTTCTTACATAATTTTTCTTTGATAATGCAACTTATTTTTATTGGTTAAATCTTTACAAGTCTGCATGAGATACAGGGAAACAATTTGGCTAAGTCTACAAATAATAATTTAATCTATATTATCAAGAAAATTGTCTTCTCTGAGCAAAATAAATGACACAATGTTTTGGTGAAAGCAGTATGGGATGACCATGTCACTCCTAAAACCTTTCTAAAAACATATCCATACTTGTATACAGGAAAGAGGCTATCCTACAACCAAACATCTACCTTCCTAACTTGTAACTTTCCTAAGAATTTCAAGGAAAACCTTATCTCCTTGTTCAGAGTCAGATATACACTCTTCTTAAGCCCAAGGAAGAAAGGATCAAAGCAAAAGATTTTTTTCCATCCATCAAAACCAAATCAAGAATTAGTTTGATAAGATATCTATAGGGAATAGATATTTAGGTGTGGGCCACCTAGTATTGAAGTGGGACAAAGCCCACAAAGAGAAAGGAAAGCACACCAAGTTTCAACCCCCATGGATTGGGCCTTATACCATAACTAAAGAACTTGGAAACCATTCTTACAAGTTGCAATCTTTATATGGGAGGACAAATCCTCATCCTATCAATGTATGAGATATTAAACACTACTTCCAGTAGCAACCTTGGGATGCATGATTTTATTTGTACAAATTTCTTTCCTTGCCTTGTATTGTTTTTTTCCTGTCATGTCTTGTTTGTCTCCCTTTGTACATAAATAAGGCCTTATGTGTGAATGTATTCGTGGCTCATGTTGCAACATTTTTCACCTTATGTTTTTTTAGATAAAGAAAAAAATTGAAACTTTTTATTCTCTTGCAATTTGTAATAAAAACTTGGCATATATTTTCCAAATGCTGCTTTGGTTTGAGTTTCGAGAAAATAAGGTATTTTTTTATTTTTTTTTATTAAGTTCCACTAGCACACATATCATCCTCACATATTCTAATGATACAGATCCTACCCCTTGCATTCCTGAAGTTTAATAGGGGGCTCCGCAATTGATTGTTTTTAAAAATTACCAAAGGCGACGTGGAAAGTGCACATGTATTGCACACCATCCCCACTAAAACCATTTACCACTATACGCACCCCCCGCAAACTGCCTTGCAACTAGCCATTACCTCTTCTATTACTCCTGCTAACTTATCCTTTCTCTATTCTTTCCACTAACTAGCTGCCAAACTAGTTATGACTATTTCCTTTGCTATCCTTCATCATATAACCTCCAACTCAATGAATTAACTCTTGCTAATGTTTCAATATCTATTTTCAATGCACCAACCATTCAATTCATTAATGAATATTCAAACATTCTCTAAAGCCAAATTATCCTCGATTCCCCCCATAATTTTCTTCATACCAACAATGTTTGCAAAGGCGCTTAGTAGGAATTTTTTTTCATAATTTTGTAGTCGACCCTATCAAGCAACCAATAAATCATTGGGTATTCATAATTTCCCACTCCCTTCTTAATAAAAAATGAGTAGTCAGAAGGGAAATGAGTAATCAATTGAAAACCCTATGCTTCATCCAATCCCTAATTTAGATGAATTTCCATTAGTAGATGCTGATTTTAAAATTGTAGAATTGAGCTTTCTAGAGATTTGAAGATGCCAACGACGAGTTTAGTTTTTGGGAATATATGTTACCTCAATATTTCTTCCTCCAAATCTACCATTTCCTAAATTTGTCTCATGGTGTGAAAACCATTATTTTCCTAGTCAAAGAACAATAGTAGCGAAAAATGGTGAAATACTCTTTCATATCACACCATAATCTATTCTTCGAGCCCTGCAAGTCAATCCTCCAACTTCATTGCACTCATTTTCAGTTGAATCCCTAATGGAGATTTATCAAAAGCTCACTTTTCAGCAAATATCCCATATTCTTGAGTCATTTTTTCCAGAGGGATCTGAATTATTATGCCATAACCCACCTTATTCCTCCACCATGTTTCCTGAATTGTCTAGACAAATCATTTCTATGCTTTGTTGTTTATTAGTTTATCCAAGTGATGAATGGGTTGATGAGGTTATTCTAGGTTTTCTGTCTGTGTTTTCATCTAGAAATAAGCCTTCCATTTTGTTCAACTTTAGCCAATACATTTCATATCAAATTCATGGACAATTTCTGAATTTTAATGCTGAAAGAGCTTTCAAGCACCAATCTGTATTAGTTTATTTATTCTTATATCACCAAGATGAAAGGTTCAAGATGCCGCTTTAGAATCTAGATTCATAGGAAGGCCACATTCTATCATTCATTGGACTTCATTGGTCATAAAGAATTCAAAGGATTATTCTTTTAGTGACTTTGTAGATCAATTTCTATATTTATCATTATGTCTTCTTAGGATTGATGCAGTTCCAAGGATATCCATAGAAATCAAAATAATTTTACATATGAATGAGTAGTCAAAGGTGAGATACTGGTACTTAATACTAGAAGTTTACAAAGATTAGAGTCTATGGTTGTGAATCATTACATTACAAACTACCTACATTTCTTCCAATCAGATTTTTTTCCTTTGGAATTTACAAGACAAAGTCTAAACATAGATGAAGTTCATTTTGTATTCATGAAACAAAAGGTACAATTCAAACTAAAATCTCAAATTAGTCATTTCATAGTAAATCAAATATCAACTAATTAGGAAGTAGAGAGTATATTGTCTCAAATGAAGTTCAAATTAAGTGTCAACCAACCTTATGACCCTTTGGGAGTGATTTGGTCTTTTAGACTCTAGTATAAGTCTTCCCCTTATGTTCTTTTTTCCAAGGCATTTATTGAAAAATATGCTAATTAGGATGTTTGGAAAGAGAATACCTTGTAGGAAGTTGAAGAGAATATTTTACGAATGATTATTCAACAAAACCTTCAGATAAAAAAAGTGGACTTAGAAATGGAGAAATTTTTGAAGGAGAAAGAACAACTAGCTATTGTAGGGGCTTCAACGTTGGAAATAAGATCAACCAACTAAGATTCAAAATAGAAGTTATCTAAAGAAATGGCTAATTTGTCTTTAAGAATGCGGAAATTGAAAAGTTGAAAGAATCATTGCAAAGGGATGAAGAAAATAAAATTAAAGCAAATAATGCATACATTTCAGAGATGCAGAAGAATTTCAAGCTTACAAAACAACTTGAAAAATATATAGATGAATCAGTCAGCGCCCAAATTTGTTAGAAGCCAAGGAGCATGTTTGAATAGACATTAATTCAACTATTTCAGATTTTTGGACATCTATATAAATTATTTTTGAACACAAACAATTGGTGAACAAGGCAAAAGCAACCATTGAAGAGATTAAAGAAGAGATAGATCATAAACCTGGAGAAGCAACTAGAGTCATCAAAGTGTGAAATTCAAAAACCAGGGAAGAGATGAAAGACATGGGGATTGAAGTTAGGATAGATGCACCCCTTGAAGTAAGTAAGGTGTCAACTAAAAGGGTCTTGATGCTAGAGTTTGAGAACAAATGTCAAAACTTAGAAGTTCAGATCAAGAAGTTTCATAATTTTTTTGTTCTTCAATAGAAAGGGCTCCCATCATTAAGGGATTATCATGGTGAACTAATCCAACAACAAGACTATCGATAAAGGCTACTGTTACACTAAAATTTGTCACCATGACTATCTGCAGTTAATATGGCTCCATCAACAGTCATATTATCCTCCTTGTCAAGCCTGATACCTCTGCTCTCCATGTTAAACTTCAAGAAAGAGAGAAAGTCATTAAAAATCATGTTTATCTCTGAGTACGCAGGTTCTCTCTACCTTGCTTGCGTGTACGCATCCCA
The DNA here is from genome assembly GCA_000404065.3 of Pinus taeda. Taxonomy (NCBI): domain Eukaryota; kingdom Viridiplantae; phylum Streptophyta; class Pinopsida; order Pinales; family Pinaceae; genus Pinus; species Pinus taeda. The sequence continues at coordinate 153,882 of APFE030371513.1, read as the reverse complement.
AGCTCATTGTACCTGCGTACTTGTACGCTCTGTAAGTCAAGGGATGGGTGCGTACTCCTGTAAAGGTCAAAAGGCACGAGTTTCATCTTAAAAAAGTTACTTGTGGTCATTTATAGAGCATTCTAGAAGATTGTTTGACGTGTATTGAGCGCCTCCAGATGGTTCATGCATCCCTATGATAGAGGAACTTATCCGATCAAGAGAGGAGCTACCCCATCCAAAAGAGGGAGTATCCCATTGATGTTGGACCTGATTAACTTCCTCTAGAACACTATAAATACAGGCATTGGGCCAGAGGAGGGTAGGTTGAAAGCTGAACATTCCAAAGGGTAGATGCTGCTGGAATTAGGACTTCCTTGTAGAAGCTTGTGAGGAGAGATTCCCATCCTTTCTTGTTTCATTTGGAAGTGGGTGAGCTTATCAAAGTAAGGGAAAACTCTTGCTGGACCCTGGGAGGAACTTGCACAACACCAAGGCTCAGGTTGTAATGGTTTCTTTTGTTTCCTATTAATACAAATAAGTCCATTCTTCTAAATAATTTGTTATTAATGAATTGTTCCATATACTCCTTGGTCTATATGTTGAATATGTTTTATTTTATGAGATATTCAGGTGCTATGTAATCGTTTGATTGTTAGTGAATGCAGGTTTCGAAGTGAAGGAGGAGCTCATCTGGATCGACGAGACTAGACTACTACAACAGCGTTGGACTACAGGTAGGATCTAAAACACTTGGTTTCTCGTATGATAATGCATGTTTAGAGAAGGATTGCTCTTAATTGTCTTGTTTGTCACTAGAAAGTTTTAGGCTTCTAGGGAGGTTGGTTTTGTCCGCAAGATTAACTCTTTCCGCATGACAAATTGGCGACTCCGCTGGGGAATCCATTAATGTGATTGATTTTTCCTTTGAGTGACACTTTGATCTGAAGAGAGTCATTTCTTTTTTGGTTTTTGATTGTTTGACTGTGTATTTGGGTGGGCTAGCTTAGAGTTAAGTTAGAATTTAGTTTTTCTTAATTTTCCAGTAGTACTCACCCTCTGAGTTAGGCACAGTGCGTACCTGTACGCGCTGTACCTTTGTACACAGAGCATGCACGCACCTGTGAAAACAGGCTGCCTGCGTACCTTGTCAAAATTGAGAAAATTTCCATTTTATCCATTTTTTCCTTTAGATTTTGTCTTTCATTAGTCTTTACTGCCCAAATCCACTGGTTATCTGTCAGAGATCTTCACCTGAACTTGTTTCGTTAGCATCAAGAGTTTTAGTGAAATTCAGTGAAGTTTTAGCCTTAGGTTTGATTTTTGCATTGGTCCTGTAGTGACTTTGACTTTAGAAGTTGTGGAACCTTGGATCTCTCTGGTTTTATCAGTCTTCTTAGGAGTCGGACCAGTCATAAAGTCTACCTGTGTGAGCAACCTACCTTTGTGTTGTCTCTTTGCGAAATTTCAAAGTAGCTTGTTGATTGAAGTTGTGAATTTCATTCTTAAGAAAAGAGCAAAAAGAGTTTGATTTTTTGTTTTGATTGGTTTATGATTCTGCATGAACTAGTCCTTGGTGTGATTTTTGCCGAGTAAAACATCCCGGAATCATCTTAGTAGGATTTTACCTCTTCAGAATTACTTTTAGGTAAATTTCCTTTTGATTTGCTTTTGAGTGAGTTTTTCATAGATTAATATAGATCTTGAATTTGCTTTTGATTAGATTAGTTTTACATGCTTTATTAGATAGGAAAAATACAAAAAGTTCTCCTTTGCGAAGATTGTTTTAAGTAGCATTTGAAGTTTTTGAAAGAGAAAGGATTTTTCGTGCAAGTAATGAGTGATCATGTGTTGTGTGCTTGGAAAAGATAAAGAGATTGCTTCCTTGATTGTCTATTAAGAAAGTTTCTTTTATCAAAAGTTTGCATTCTCCAACTCTCTTAATTAGGGAATTCATTGAAAAAGAAAAGTAGTGTAAATGATCCTAGGTGCATCTTTTTAGTGGATTTGAGTCAAGTCTACACATCATCAGTTTCATCTCCACTACCTTTTGTCTTAAAGAAAAGCCATAAAATCAACGCTTTAAGTAAAATCAACTTAGAAATTTTTCTTTTGCTAGGGCTCTGAAGCACCAATATAGATGAGGCTAGTGTCCTGGAGTAGGTGAGTAATTAACTCTCCAAGACTACAAAACCAAACAAGTAGCTTATCTCGGGATAGGATAAATCCAGCTGTTGCATTTATACTCTGGGAAAGCTCCTCTTAAAGGAGAAGCACGAGCTCGTGTCCGAACCAGTGAGGGGATCAATCCTCCCTCATTGGGAACGACGCCAGACACACACGTATTACAAACGGCAAACCTCATATTATTGTTGAGGAGCCAGGGGATCACTTATCGATAAACCTTGGATTAACCATTGTCAAGGAGCCGGTAAGGGGATTGAGCTTGTTACTCTTCCCTTGCGTGCTATCGGAGTGTAGATTGTTCCCCCAGGTGTATTTTTTGCTGTTGGTGACCTTAGTGACCATTATCTTAAGATTCTACCCAAGGTGACGGTGGAGGGAAGATCCCACTGTACCTGGAGCAGACGTCGGCTAGACTCACTTGGATTTTCTGGGGGGTTCACTTCACTCGAGACGGTTAAAGTGGAGGAACTTGGTCCAGTCTATTCATTAAGCAGGTTGTCGGTGTAACTGTTCCACCCGCTCTTTCTGTACTGAATCCTACGAGGTTGGATTTCATCACCAACTAGTGTTTTTGGTCCGGAAGTTACTGTTTGTGATTGGTTTGACGCCTTAGATTTTTAAGCGTGTGTTTCAAATTGTTTGGTTCTTTAGTGACCTTAGGTGGTTTCTTGAGATTTTACTTT
>APFE030371513.1:122350-134869 GCA_000404065.3 Pinus taeda | reverse complement strand
TCGCTTTTGTGCAGGACAAAGGGACTTTCAAGGAAACTTGTCACTTTTTCGCAGAACAAACATCAGAGTCATCTTTTAAGCTCTTTTCTGACTTCTAAAAACTGAAAAGATTGCCGAGCGTTTCTTTTACACTCGTTAAAACGGAATTAAAAGACGGTCCCCTTATAGCCCTTTTCTGACCGTAAAAACAGGAAAAGATTGCCGGATTTTTGTCGTTTCAAATTCGATATTGAAAATAAAACGACGTGTCCTTGATCGCTTTTTACTTTTCAGGTCAAAGACACTAACTATGAAAATATCCTTGGTCGGAAGATCAAGCGGTTCTCCTAGGTATTATTTTATACTTTTTCGGGCTTAGGAGACACAACTTTACGAAAAAGTTCAATCTGGAGTCTTTTAAGTTTTTCAGACTCTCTAAATATGAAAAGCGCCGAGTTTCTCCTATACTGGACTCGTTAAAATTTCACAGTAAAGGACCTGTTCTATTACAAACAGGAACGGACCACTCCTTTTTAGGGTTCGCATCAAAAACTAAGTTGGACTCATCCGAAGGATGAGCTTACAAACAAGCATATGTTATCCTCCTCAAGCTTGTAAAAAATAAAGAGGTACTTGCCAGAAATGGTGGGGGCAAAATGAGAAGAATGAACCTATTTGATATCTTTTTGTCTCAAGAAAAACCTTACTACCATTCTTGAACATGACACTTATTCATTCACCTGGGTTGGGAAATCCTTTACCTCACAGTTGACCAAGATCATTTGGTGTCTTTAGCCGGGTTATGGGAGTCGAATTTGAGTCATTTATCAGCAAACCATCTGTCGTGTTGTTATGTGTTCAAGAGGTTTGTAAACAAAACATTCAACCACAAAATACCTATCATTCATTATGTCATCATTGAGTCAGTCCTTACAGCAACATTTCTTCAACTTGAACTATGGTTTCGTGTTGTGGGCTTGCCTGCAATGAGTCGCTTTCTATCGACATCAGTACATTATCTAGAGAGTTGACTTAGAAATCGTCAGTACCTTGGAGTCTGCATGCATCAATGGCAGGTTTCTCGCCTTCGACGTCAGTTTTCATCATTTACTTGCGATCGAAGGACTCCATGAAATGTTCGACATCGACTCATTCATTCACATCTCATGGATTGTGCTGGGTACTTTGAGAACCATTGACATTACTGGTGGTCTCTCACGCTTGTTAACAGTTTACATCATTGACTGGTAATCAAGTGGATTCTACCATGTTCAACATCGACTCATTTATTCACATGGCTAGAATTGTACCAATTCGGGAAGTAGAGATGAAGACCTTGGATCTAGTTTCCACCATCCAGGCTGCAAGGAGTTTTGTATTCATTATCTTGTAGACCAATTATAAACAGATGGCTGTGTCCATACTGTGTCTACACGAGTCTATGATTATGATGAACTATGAAATCATTCCTGTATCAGAATAGTTAGTGTGTTAGTTAAAGTTTTGATCTGAGTATGGGAATGCCTACCTCAGCGATGATATAATCTTATACATGTATTTTGTGTTGAAAATTGCAGGTTCTAACCAGGCTCTCCACGAGATAATCCTTGAAATGATAAAGTACTTCACCCTTACTAGATGATATAAAACTCTTATCTATTATAGGATTCGCACTTTAGGGTGCAATCTGTTACACTGAAATTTGTCACCATGACTATCTGCAGTTAATATGGCTCCATCAATAGTCATATTATCCTCCTTGTCAAGCCTTATACCTCTGCTCTCCATGTCAAACTTCAAAAAAGAGAGAAAGTCATTAAAAATCATATTTATCTCTGGTTACGCAGGTTCTCTCTACCTTGCCTGCGTGTACGCATCCCAAGCTCATTGTAACTGCGTACTTGTACGCTCTGTAAGTCAAGAGATGGGTGCGTACTCCTGTAAAGGTCAAAAGGCGCGAGTTTCATCTTAAAAAAGTTACTCGTGGTCACTTCTAGAGCTTTCTAGAAGAGTGTTTGACGTGTATTGAGCGCCTCCAGATGGTTCATGCATCCCTATGATAGAGGAACTTATCCCATCAAGAGAGGAGCTACCCCATCCAAAAGAGGGAGTTTCCCATTGATGTTGGAACTGAATAACTTCCTCTAGAACACTATAAATACAGGCATTGGGCCAAGGGAGGGGAGGTTGAAAGCTGAACATTCCAAAGGGTAGATGCTGCTGGAATTAGGACTTCCATTGAAAGCTTGTGAGGAGAGATTACCATCCTTTCTTGTTTCATTTGGAAGTGGGTCAGCTTGTCAAAGTAGAGGAAAACTCTTGCTGGACCCTGGGAGGAACTTGCACAACACCAAGGCTCAGGTTGTAATGGTTTCTTTTGTTCCTATTAATACAAATAAGTCCATTCTTCTCAATGATTTGTTATTAATGAATTGTTTCATATACTCCTTGGTCTATATGTTGAATATGTTTGTTTTATGAGATATTCAGGTGTTATGTAATCGTTTGATCGTTAGTGAATGCAGGTTTCGAAGTGAAGGAGGAGCTCATCTGGATCGACGAGGCTAGATTACTACAACAACGTTGGACTACAGGTAGGATTTAAAACACTTGGTTTCTCGTATGATAATGCATGTTTAGAGAAGGATTGCTCTTAATTGTCTTGTTTGTCACTAGAAAGTCTTAGGCTTCTAGGGAGGTTGGTTTTGTTCGCAAGATTAACTCTTTCCGCATGACAGCTACATGATATAGCAACAAGCAAATAAAAAATTTCCAAAGTTAAAGGAATTGTTGATGGTAAAAGGTTTTTTCAAGGTATAGAAGATGATTTGTTTATTTCACATGAAATTCATCATTTTTTTTGTCATCAAGCTCACTTTTGAAAAATATACTGAGGAATATGAGGCTTACAGAAAGGTAATAAAATTTTCATGTCCAAATGATGATTAGTGGGATAAGTTTGTTGAACTTATGAGTTGAACAACAAACAATTTTTGAGGCACAATTTTGGTGAAGTGCATAACAATCAGGAACAAAATCAGCAGAAGCAAATTTTAAATCCAGTACTTGAAAACTCGATCCTTGACTAATGTGCAGTTTCCACTTAACTAGTCAATGATTTTTTTAAAGTAATTTTTTCATAAATATACAAATATTTTTGAATAAGTATTTATTTTCTCATTAAACAATTGTAATGAGTTGGAGATTCTGGGAAAAACTCTATATATACTTTGTAATTCAAATTAAGAAGGGTTGATACTTAGACAAGACCAAGAGACATTGTTGTATTTTGGAAATTTTTGAAGATAATCAAAGTATTTTGGTTTCAATTTTTAGCAACATTTTTGTTCATGTGAGTTTTCCTATGTAATCATTTATGTTATTCTTCATATATCTGAGGTAACATAGAAGTATTGGGTAAGGCGAGGTTGAGTGTTAACCTCCCTGACAACCCACCGCAAAGTTATTATCAATACTCAGCATAACTAATTGAACAATTTGTTTAAATTAGTACTTCTACATAAATAAATTGATGCCTTCTCTCTCTCTCTATATGTGTGTGTGTGTGTGTGTGTGTTTGTTAGCTATATAAATATTTCTATGTGCCTATGCTCTATTGGATAATTCAAGTATTCAGGAATGATATTTAGTTATCAGATATCTTCTTCTTTCATATATCACAAGCATTTAAAGGATTGTATGTTGTTAATATTAGGATAGACATTCTGAAAAATATTTAAGTTTTTTGATTATTTACATGTAAATGGTTTGAGTCATTGAATATCCATTTCAAATAAAATCCTCATTTAGATTCTTTGGCACAATTCTCCAGCCAAGAACTGTCTTCAAAGAAACAACATCAGATTGGTGTTGTTGCCAAGGAACAAAGTTTTGAAGTTTAGTTGCCCGGGACAATGATTAAACTTTCCTCTTAACAGTGACTAAGAGGTTAGCAGGCTAAAATATTTTACCTGGTGACTTCATAGATCAAAATTTGGCTTCACGTAGGCATACTAGATATCATTATGATCTTGAGCTCTTTATTCCATTATTAAATCCACAAAGACTTGTACAAATTGCTTCCCTCAAACGTAGATTTAAAACTTCTACTTCTACTTATTTTCCACCACAATCAATTTCACATCCTGAAAAACCAAATGAAATCCATATACCTTCTGATTTTTTTGATATACCTCCTCAAGTATTAGAACTTATTCTAAAGGAATGGATATACAAATTACCTTACTGGTTCATCAACTTGAATCCTCTGACTTTCCTATCTCCCTTTCAAAATCCTCTGATACAGAAGCAAAACTTGAATTAAAATTACCTAGGTTTAAAACAAAAGATTTTATATCCTTTGTTATTCATACACATCCTTCTATTTCTAATCAAGCTAAGGAGGAGCTTAAAATTTATATAAACCATTTAACATTTGAGTATCAAGAGAAGATTGTTCTTGAAGTTGAAAAATTAATCATTCACCCTCAATTTCCAAAATAGCCTATAATTTCAGGGTAGACATTCCTCAAGAAACCATTGTCTCCTAGACAATTAGTTTCACAACAACAAATAACTCAAATTCATGATTTTCCTGAAGAATATTTAAAACATCCACTTAGGTACAATGGGGAAACATGACCAAATGCAGAAGATCATTGACTTTCATTTTAGACAATTACAAATCACTGGGGAATAAAGAAGGATCTTTTTATTATTTAACTGAATTTGAGGACCTCAAAAGGAATCCTAATGAAACCATGTTAGACTTCATTAGGATGTTTAGTTAAATTTACAATAAGATGCCTATATATTGTAAATCTTTAGTCATTGTAGCAAAGGTTAGACTTTCTAAGGCTTTCCATGATGATTTTGCTTTAATGTTGAGAGAAAGAAAATCTAGGACCTTGGAAAACATGCAAACTGATGCAATTGAAGTTGAGACCAACAAACAAACATCAAGTAAATCAAGAGAAAAGGCAAAGAAAGCATAAAGAAATTTGAAGGCAAGAACATAAACTGGTACAAATTCAAAAATTAAAGAAGAGGAACATAAAATTGACGAAATCACTTCAATGTTAAGAAACCTGTCTAATAGAATTTCAAGGATGGAGACACAACCTAGACAAGTGCAAAAAAATATGAATAAACCTCCAGGACCCTACTGAAGACCTTTCCAACCATAAATATTATAGTGGGAAAGATAGAATACTGACCACAAATTTAGCCCCCATTGATGATATATGATCAGGATGTCGAAGAAATAACACCGATTGTAGACGACAACTTATTTTGATGATCAACATATTGAAAATGCTATTGTTCTTGTGAATCATGTTAAGTTTGCAACTCATAATATATAATCTTTCAAAGTTTCTAAATACCAAGCCTTTTCTGAATTTCTAATTGCTGAGCTAAACAAAAGATATGATCTAAGACCAAGACAAAATCCAGCTAGAACTGTAGGGAAAGTTACCTTTGATTTATCACAAGACAAGACTGTTGAAACTTTATCTTCATCACCTCAAAGTCAGTCAACAAACCAACAACCAACAAAAAACTTGTTTCTTCTATTTTTAATGTAGAAAAGGAACTATAAAAAGTAAAAATTACAATTCCTTTATTAGACTTCAAGAGAAACCCTAGCTACAAAAAACCTGTGTCTAAATGGATTTAGTCTTCAAGTGTGGATGCTAAAGGAAATGTAATAAGTTTGTAAGATGAAAAACCTTCGGTTATTTTTGGACCAAGTTTGGATGTTCAAGATGAGATTGTTCCTCCTTTCAATTTGAATCTAAATATCCATGATTTTCTCCTCTATTATTGCATGTTAGATTTTGGGGCATCCCATAATTTAATGCAAAAAGTAATTTTGGACCAACTTCAGTTACAGGTGACAAGTCCCTACCATGAATTTTATACATTTGATTTAAAGAAGGTGCATTGTTTGGGACTAATCAAAGACTTGGTAGTGACTTTAGCACAAATTCCTGTAAAAAGTGTGGTAATGGATATAGTGGTTATTGATATTCCCCCAAAGTTTGGTATGCTGCTATCAAGGTCTTGGTGTGCTAAACTTGGAGGGAGTTTACGAATGGATATGTCATATGCTACTATTCCAGTCTATGGGGGAGAAAATTTAATATTGTATAGAGAAATAAGGTTTATAAATATTATGTGTAATGTTATCCAAGCTGTAAATCACCCTATCTATAATGTGGACTAAGATTTAGGGTGTTTCATTCTAGCTATAAATGATGAGTGCAATGTATATAATATAATTGAAGATACCATAAATATCCCCCAATATTCAAAATATGATATGTGGAGGATGTATTTTTATGGAGCCTTTTCGAGAGATGGATCTAGATTTGGAATTGTTTTAGTTCACCTGAAACTAAAATCATCACTCAATCTTTTAAACTGGATTTTGAGGTCACTAACAATGTGGCAGAATTTGAAGCTTTAATACTAGGATTGTCGTTGACCAAGTGTTACACAACATTTTGTCACTATCCCTGTAGTCCCCATCCTTGATCCTAGAGGACCTCTACAGTGAACCCTACATGCTTTCCCTTCATGAAGAAAACCCCATTGTGTCCCTCTTCATGAATAGAACAATTCCCTTTTGCACCATTTTCCAAAAATCTTTTGTTTTTCCTAGTTTAAAAGACCAACACTAATGGCCCTTGTCCTCCTCGCGCTGATGTGCAGGGATTAACACTGTCCCTAGCACCGACCGAAGTGACTGAGCTTTGTTCTAGTCATGTTGATCCTCTTATGGAAAGTTTTTTAAATAAAGAGCCGAAGCTTCCAACTCTAGAAGCTTAGTAACACAAATCTGGTAAATGGTTTGGTCGGATGGGGTCGAGGATGTCAGTTTGGGCTCCTTTCCCCTATAATTATGGAACTACCTCAAGAGATAAGACCTTATCCCATGAGAAGATGACCCATCTCCCATCCATTCATGCTATATAAACCTCCCTTTTTCCCGAGCACAAGCTAGAGTCAGTGTTAAAGTGTTAATGTTGGTGTGCTAGTGCTAATTAAGTTTGGAGTAAACAACAAGCTATTCATATTTGTAGCTCTCTAGTTGTGTGAGGGAGAAGTGTGAATTTGGTTTAGTGTGAAGCCTAAAGGGAAGAGCCTTAAAACTACTATTGTTGAGGCCATCATGGAATGCTAGCAGAAGTGTGTGGGAACCTGGTTTTGGCGGAGGAGAATAGTAACGTCAAGACAATGGTTTTAATCTCTTTTTGATTTAATATATATGCAATTATCAATTGATTTCCTACATGATGTGTCATCTTACATGTTCATGGCTTAATATTTCTTGACTTGTTAAGTAGGTTGAATTACAATTTGTCTATTATCATGGTGGTTGTTTTATGTTGTTTACTTTTTTTAGGTGTTTGAAGAAGGAAGCGAGAGATAACTGGAGCGAGCAAGCAAGGACATCATCAAATAGGATAAGCGTACTAAGAGGTAATCCCTCTTAATTGGTTCTAACCTAAGGAAATCTTCCATAGAATGTATTAGTTGTGGCTAGACCCATTATCGGGCTAGAGGAATTGTTTGTGTCCTCACTCATAATTTTACTTCACCACAAATTGGCATCTCCACTCGGGAGCCAATCCTTCTGTTTGTCTTGTTTGAAATTTCATGATTTTGTGTGAACTTTTCTAGTTCCATTTTTTCCCTTTGGTTTTGTTTCTTTTATTCTTCTTACTGGCCTGAGTTTGAAATTCATAGTAGCAAATCTGGTCCCAACTTTTAAAATTTTTATTTTTTCTTGGCTTCCTCGCTCAGCGCACTTAATTCGCTAAAAATCAAGCCAATCTATGCGACATGCTGAGAAACAGTCGTGCCGACCCCGTTCTGGCACTTGTTGTCAGTTAGTCAGTCACGCCGATGCCTGTAAGTGAAGATTAGGGTTTGCCCCAAATCTTGGCCAATGTGTTTTGCTCTCATGATTTCGACCCTGTAAGCCTTTTAAACCGTCTTCTCCATGACTAGAAAGCTTCATTTAGCTTGGTTTGTGTGCTTTCTTGGTTTAGCCCACCCTTTGATGTGTTAAGTCTGGCCTTGTGTGAAGTTATTTTATATTTTCTTTGAATACCTCGATCAACGCTATTTTTGGCCAAACAGTCACGCCGATTAGCCTATCAGCACTAGTTTTAGATTGAAAGTCGTGACGGTCATGCTGATCAGCGCTACTTTTGGCCCAAAAGTCACTCGAATCTAGTGCCAGTGTGTCTTGAGCCTCACACTCTCTTCTTCCTCCTAGAAGTGACTAGGACGCTTTTTTTGCTTCATTTTCAATTGAATGAGTGAAAGAGACTCATTTTTTCTCTTATTTCGAGTGTCTCTTTTCTCTTTCCAAGCATATATTACATTGCTTGGTTTCTCGATTGAAGCATTTATGTGTTTGGTTGGTTTGATTCAGGGAAGAAGCTGTTTTTAGTTTCATTTATCATGCTTTGGATTTGATGGATGCTTGTTTGTTTGGACTTGTGAAAATTTTCATTTAAAGTGCTTTATGTGAAAGATTCATTTTTCATTTTATGAAAGGAAAACAACATTCTAGTTTACTTAAGCGAAAATATTGCATTAATCGCGTTATTAAGAAGCTAGAATTTCATCATCATAAGCATTGGAAATGAAATGAAACTTCTTATGTTGTTATAGGAAGATTAAGTGCATTTAGGAGATTTATTAGCGAAAGATTTTATTCTTTGATTGTTGCATTAATTTTGTGTTCTCTATCTCTCAATTAGTGATAACTTTCATCGAAGACAAAGATCTCTTTTCTCATATAGTTGCATATATGAGTTTTCAGATGACAACGATAAGGCCTTGTAACTGAAACCTAATTCAAGATCAACCATTAAAATTTATTGAATTAACCTAAGGAAGCATTGAAACTTAATGCTCACATTCAGTGGTCTAGGCTAGAGACGTGTTCTGATGTCTTTAAAACTAGCAGCTATCATTCGCTTCGGCTTTAGACAACGCTAGTATGAACTTGTGCTCCTTGTACCATCGTGTATATGTAGGGAGACCCCAATAGGTATGTAATCCTTTATCCATAGGAAGATGAGTCTGCTGCCTTGTAAACATGATACACCGAACACAACATTCGGGGAGATTTCCTGCCCGCACTTCTCGGTTCGCTGGGAGGTATTCTGTAGTTCATGGTTACCTGGTAATCCTTTTGCCTAGAATAACTTGAGTAGTAATTTTTGATCTTTACTGACTCTTTAAATTTGAATAGATCATTGAGCACTTTTCCTTTCGAGCTCGTTAATTATGAAAGCGAATAGAGTCACCTTTCATCCTTTTCTTGAATCTTAAAATATGAAAAGTCAAAGTTTTTTTTTAGTGTCTTAAAATTAACTGCCCATGAAATATTCTTTGTTAAATTTATCTTCCTTAGTGATTCTTTAGGGTTGATTCCAATGGAAACATTCCTAGAGTCTACTAGTCAAGGGTTCCCCTTGGATGGGAATCCCGGTCCTTTTCCTTCTTTTGGAAATGCTAGTGCTCCTTATATGGTAACGTTGTCCCTCCCTGGGTTAACCATTGGTTTACCTATCTGGTTATTTTAAGCCTCAGTGGTACTAAGTGTCCCAACTCTTACCCCGCCATCTCCTTCATTTGAATAGTGTCATGATGATTCTAAGGTTGACCCCTCGCTTTCTTCCCCCATTTCTTCACCCTCCTCTTCTACTTTGCTTGGTGAAAGTTTGAAATCCAGTAACCAGGAGGCTAAGAAGAAGAAGAAGAAGACAAAGAAGAAGTCAGATAAATGAGAGGCCAAATGTGCGACTGTTACTCCAAATGCACCTCCTGTAGACAAACCTTTTGATCCTCTACAGAAGGTCAGATTACCTTGCAAGCTATGTAAGGGTGACCATCTCCTTCGAGACCATCCTGACATTCCCAGAGTCTTAGAGGTATGGTCTTAGAATCTGGATTGACCATCCCCATCGACTTCTTGAGATCATGTTGATGCCGCACTCTCAGTTAGCGATGGTAAGAATAAAGGTAAGATTAGATTCCCCTATAGGTTATGTGAAGGAGAGCATCTTCTTCACCTTTGTCCTCTTATGTATAAAGATTCCAAAGTTTTGGAAAACCTTATAGCTTCTCAACCCAAACTTCCTGTTGGTTATCAGAGTATTTATTTTGACCCTCTCCCGGTTGGTAAAGAGATTGACTTGGATTCATATCTTGCCCATCCTGCTCTTCCTAAGTGAGACTCTTTTGTGTCTATTCCCGACTAAACATTGGTCACAAAGAGTGTCAACTTAGTTCCTCCACCAGTTGGTCACTCTGTTTCGGAAAAGAGTAGCGATCATACTGCTCATGTTATTCTCATCTCCTCAGATTCTCATGAATCTAAGCAGGACCTTCCTGTCCTGGTTGTTCAAGAGAGTCCTTCTCCTATTCCTGTACAACATGGGGGCAATCATATAATACCCCCACCAAGTAGTTCTGTCATTTCTTTCGATTGGAGTCACTTGACTGCTTTCCACCTTCCATCTTATGTGCCTTTCCTGATCATAGTACAAGCCTATAATATGGTAGTACATGTCACTATATTAGATGAAGGCATGTCTGTTAGCATTATGTCTTCTACTACTTGGCAAGCTTTGGGCTTCCCACATCTTGTGCCTGTCACTCAAAATCTGTTGGTTTTCAACAGAGGAACTAGTCAACCCTTGGGGGCCCTTCCGAAGTTCCTATTACTTTGGGAGGAAAGACCATCTATATAGACGTGATGGTGGTCCAAGTTCCATTATATTTCAATCTTATCCTTAGACGCAACTATGTTAATGTCATGGGAGCTCTTGTTTCTTCGCTTTTCTGTGTTGTTTGTTTTTTGCACGAAGGGAGAATTGTGACTATTAATCAACTATCATTAATTGGTCACTATGTGCCTCCTTTGCAACCATCATCCCCTATCGACTCTTGTTTGTAGCAGTACCTCCCCCGCCACAGGTCAATTATGTGGCTACCTGTTCTGTATCTGCGCCTTCTGATGATCACATAGATGGTATAGTGAATTGTGTAATGGGGGCTTTGGAACTCGATCTGTCTTTGGTACCAAATGACATGTATTCCTCTCGGAGCATGGTTCTTCCATCTAGTGAAGACCTCTTGGGAGCCATGGTCTCGTATGGTTTGTAGTGTCCTATCTAGGGTGCTAGACTAGGCTATATTTATTATCGACCAGGGTGCGTAGACTTAGAGGCATGCGTCTAAAGTATATAGACATAAAGGATCGTTATCTAAGTCTAATCTACCTAGTTACAATGTTGTCATTCAATTCATTATCAAACTAAAACACTATGTATCACTATAAACCAAGATTCAATTCATTTATCAAACCAAAACGCTGTGTATCACTGTAAACCAAGATTTTTAATCCCCTTACAGAGACATCATGCATAAAACCTCTGTTCAGCAAATACTCAACATTCATTAACAGTCATGCAAGATAAAAATATATGGAAATCGTAAGCATAAGAGTTCATGACATTGCTCTACAAGACAACAAGGGATCGAATCCCTTATAGGATATGATTCACGATCTCAGTGATGATCTATTCAAGTGCATTCATAATATAAATCATACGCATATCATAAACATAAACCAATTTTAATCACTGCGCATATTTAATACCCTAAGCTTGCTGTAAATGAAAGAAAACAACAGTATACCACATTACGCAGGGCCCGTCCGCGTTCCAGAGGTATACTGGACTCTGATCCAACGATTAACAAATCAACACAACAAGATCGTGACTATAACTCAAGTCTTTGATATTAAAATTCAAAACTCTGTTTTTGAAACAATGATAATGATAAAACTAGTTGACTATCCAGAACTGTCTTTTCATATGGTTCTACAACCCTCGAAAACGAATGTACATTCATGAGTAGGCTATTTTCGCTTTTACCATATCGTGATTTTTGAAAATGTTTCTACCCTAAACTAATTTCAAAAAGGAAACAAAACTAAATTAATTTAGAATGCGTGCTGTTGCTGCCTTTGTCGCCAACATGCCATAGTTTGACCTTCGTTGACCGCGCATGTAGGAGGGTCGATTCTGCTGTGGGATAGGTGTTCTTCCATTCTTGGACATGCTGCTTTTCATCCCTACCCTTCGCTCTAGCCTAGCTGTCATGCAACATGTCAAACAATAAACCAATTGCAGGATGTTGGAACTTCCTGTAGCCATTTTGCCAAAAATTCCTAATTCGTTAACATAAAACTCCTAAATCAATTTCAATGCAATTTAATAACTATAAGACTATTAACTAATCAATTTTCAATGGATTTGAGAGATAAATGATGAAAAGAGGTAGGCAAATGACATGTTTTGGGAGGAAAAAGGAGGTCATGGAATGGTACCAACATCTCTCCCCGACTTAATGAATTAGCATGTCCTCATGCTAACCCCGAAGTGCTTCCTTTGAACTCTGTCCCTGCCTATACCTCTGCTGCCTTTAGCAATGTGTCCACATTCTTTT
>APFE030371513.1:59769-116946 GCA_000404065.3 Pinus taeda | reverse complement strand
ACCTATCAGCTAGTTCTAGAACAATCGTTGTATGTTGCAAATTTGTAAGCTGGAGCGTTCTCATGGTTTCAAGAGTCATGACATTGATTGCGGCTCCAAGATCTATCAAAGTGTTTGGAATTTTCTATGTTGTTAATGATAGTGGTCACTTTGGGGATGCCAGGATCAACATACTTTTCTATGAAGATGGTATTGGTCATAAGGCCTGCTAAATGTCCTATAACATGAATGGTTTGAGGATCAATCCTTTTTCTAGCAGGCTTCTTGAGGCACATGTCTTTGATGGATTTAGTGTATATGGGAATGTCTTTTATAGCTTGCAGCAGCGGGATTTTTATGTAGACATTTTTGAGTTCATCTAAGACATCAAACTGTGGTATAGACAGTGGAGGTTTGATTTGGACCAATCAGTCTGGAAAAGGTGGATGCAATGGTTGCATTTTCTTATCTTTGGTATCATCATTTGGTTTTCTTTGATTTGTCATTTCATTTTCATTTTCTGTGTTTTCTTCTCGCTTATCTGTTATTGGAGAATCTTTTTGGAGTACCCTACCAGACCTCAAGTTGATATTTTGCAAGGGTAGTGTGGGATATGAGGTTCCCTCTTCTACATTGTAGGCCGGCCTCTCTGCTCTATTATTTGGATTTGGGACAGTTTGAGCAGGAATTTGAGTGGGTCTAGAAGGTTGCGAGTTAGCTGGAAATTGTAGTTGTGGTGGATTTATTGGTGGAGGAGCAGGCAGTGCTTGCTGAGTAGGTTGAGGCGGATAAACAACTTGCTGAGGATACTACTGATATGGTTGAGAATGTGATGAATACGGCTGATGGTATTGTTGATATGGTTATGAATATGGTGGGTATGATTGAGGATATGTATGATAAGATTGAGAGTACTGTTGAGATGGTCTCCATTGCTGCTGTGGGTGGTTTTGGTGCTGCCATGGCATGGGTACATTCCATGAATTCTGTGCATACATTTGATCATTTATAGGAAATTGCAAATTTTGATTTGGAAACATACCTTGAGGTGTTGGCCTTGGCTGCCATGGTCTCTTTGTGCCCATGTAATACACATTTTCCATCTCTGCATTGGCTGCCATATTACAGTTCTGCAAAACCTTCACTTTAGGACAGTTAAATATATCATGATGTTCAGTACAGAAAGCACAAACTTGGATGTTTTCTAATGGGCAGTCTTTTAATGCATGTTTCTTCCGGCACTTTGGGCAGAAAATAGCCATTATCTGATCTTCAGCTTCTTGTTTCTTTTTAGCTTTTAGAGTGTCAATTTGGTTCCCTAACGTGCTTAACATATCTGTTTTAAACTCTTCTAACATATTCCCTATTTCAGCCCTTGTGACACTTGCTGAGGCAGACTTTGTGACTTTAGATGACAGGGTTCTTTTTCCCATTTTAGCTTTTCTCCTTGAATACTTTTCGCATAAGTCAGCGATTTCTTCAAAGGGTAAAACAGAAATGTCACCTTTTCCCATCAGGTTAAGGTCATCCATGTATTCCTCTCGGATGCCTTTCAAGAATATTGTGCGGATCAGATCAAGAGGCATAACTCGGTGTTTGGATTTTTGTAGGTTGTAGACAAACCGTTCTAAGTATTCCTCTAAGGTTTCATCCTCTTGTTGGCTCATTCTAAAGATGTCATCTTTAGAGTCTTTGGATCTACAGTAAGGTTGATATTTCCTTAGAGATACTCTTCTCATGCCATCCCAATCAACTATAGCATGCTCACCAAGCCTCATGAACCATCTTAAGGCTAATGCCTTTAATGTCGCTGGAAAAAGTCTAAGCCTATGGGCATCATCTGTATAGCCATATGTTCGACATACAATGTCAAACTCGAACAAGAATGAGTCTGGATATTCTGAAGCCATACCATAAAAGTTAGGTAGCATTGATGGAGGTATGTTCTTCATTTTGATCTCATCATCTTCTTGTGGTTCATGTATAGGAAAAGGAAAAGATGACTCTTCTTCTTCTCTATGTCCTTGATGTGGTACTGATCCATCTCCTTCCTCAGCCATTCTAATAGGTTTCTTTTTGTCAGAGTCACTTGTTTTAAATAGGAGATTAAAGAAAGATTGTTCGGTCACGATGCTACTTTCTCCTTGTGTGGAAGACCTAGGAAAGTACTTCTTCTGCGATTTATGTGTTAATAAAGTTTGCCTCTCGATGAGAGTAAGTCTCTGTCCTGACTTTTGTTTATCCTCTAATGCTTGTATGATGACCTCCTCAGCTGGTGTTGAATTCCTTAAAGGGTCTGCTCTTGATGATGATGGGTTAGTTTTTGAATGGCGGGGGTTTTTTATGAAACTACCCTGACTATCTCTAAATCTAGGCATAAATGAACATGATTTCTAACTGTATTTTTGTTTGTTTTTGTTTATTGAATTTTTTTTTTCTTTTTAAATCCTTTAAGTACGCCTCCCCGGCAACGACGCCAAAATGTAGTGTCCTATCTAGGGTGCTAGACTAGGCTATATTTATTATCGACCAAGGTGCGTAGACTTAGAGGCATGTGTCTAAAGTATATAGACATAAAGGATCGTTATCTAAGTCTAATATACCTAGTTACAACGCTGTCATTCAATTCATTATCAAACTAAAACGCTATGTATCACTATAAACCAAGATTCAATTCATTTATCAAACCAAAACGCTGTGTATCACTGTAAACCAAGATTTTTAACCCCCTTACAGAGACATCATGCATAAAACCTCTGTTCAGAAAATACTCAACATTCATTAACGGTCATGCAAGATAAAAATATATGGAAATTGTAAGCATAAGAGTTCATGACATTGCTCTACAAGACAACAAGGGATCGAATCCATTACAGGATCTGATTCACGATCTCAATGATGATATATTCAAGCGCATTCATAAACATAAATCATACACATATCATAAACATAAACCAATTTTAATCACTGCGCATATTTAATACCCTAAGCTTGGTGTAAATGAAAGAAAACAACAGTATACCACGTTACGCAGGGCCCGTCCGCGTTCCAGAGGTATACTGGACTGTGATCCAACGATTACCAAATCAACACAACAAGATCGTGACTGTAACTCAAGTCTTTGATATTAAAATTCAAAACTCTGTTTTTGAAACAATGATAATGATAAAACTAGCTGACTATCCAAAACACTCTTTTCATATGGTTCTACAACCCTCGAAAACGAATGTACATTCATGAGCAGGCTGTTGCCGCTTTTATCATATCGTGATTTTTGAAAATGTTTCTATCCTAAACTAATTTCAAAAAGGAAACAAAACTAAATTAATTTAGAATGCTTGCTGTTGTTGCCTTTGTCGCCAACATGCCATAGTTTGACCTTCGTTGACCGCGCATGTAGGAGGGTCGATTCTGCTGTGGGATAGGTGTTCGTCCATGCTTGGACATGCTTCTTTTCATCCCTACCCTTTGCTCTAGCCTAGCTGTCATGCCACATGTCAAACAATAAACCAATTACAGGATGTTGGAACTTCCTGTAGCCATTTTGCCAAAAATTCCTAATTCGTTAACATAAAACTCCTAAATCAATTTCAATGCAATTTAATAACTATAAGACTATTAACTAATCAATTTTCAAGGGATCTGAGAGATAAATGATGAAAAGAGGTAGGAAAATGACATGTTTTGGGAGGAAAAAGGAGGTCATGGAATGGTACCAACTTGGTTCATGAACATACATGCGAGGATAGTTCCTAGTCTTGTGTCAACCTCATTAAAAAATGAAACAAAGAGTTGTGAGGATAGTTCCTAGTCTTGTGTCAACCTCGCTAAAAAAATGAAATAAGGAGTCATGAGGATAGTTTCTGGTCTTGTGTAAACCTCGTTAAAAAATGTAACAAGAGGCGAGCATAGTTCTTCTTGTATCAAGCTAGTTAAAAAATGAATCAAGGAGTCCAAGGATAGTTTCTTCCTATATCAACCTCGTTAAAAAATGAAACATATGTCCAAGGATAGTTTCTTTACTGTGTCAACCTCGTTAAAAAATGAAGCACCTCCCATTTCCAAATCGAGTCTTTGATTAAGATCTCGTAAAATCACAGTTGAGTCTTTCCTGGATCTTGAAAGTGAACCTTCATTCCATCCACTTGGTTGATTGAAATGAAGCTTGGGGGAGCATGTACCTCGATTGAGTCATTATGCTGGAAGCATGCAAACTTATAAGAAGCATAGTTTTTTCATTTCAAGCTTGTGTAAACATGAAGCCGAAGCCAAGCGGAGTTCTCCATGGTTCAAGCTTGTGTAAAAATGAACCCATGACCGATTTACATCTCGTGATTGCCTTTTTATCAGCTAATTCATGCTAGATAAGTCTTGGTTGTTTCATTCCATCGCCACCATCTCTTTGGCTGATCATATGCTTTCACTTGGTTGTTTTTCCTTTCCTGAGGGACCACAGCGATGAGTGGTTTTTATTAGCTAGCCTCTTGACCACTACATGTTTTGAGCAGTTCCATCATTTCCGGAACCATTTTCTAACCTTTATACCACTTGTTCCTCCAAGAAAAGTCATCTTTAAGCTCTTTTCTGACTCGTAAAAAATGAAAATATTGCTGAGTATTTTTCCCTTTTGACTCGTATAAGAGAATAAAATGGGGGGTCCGCTTTCAAGATCTTTTCGGACCCTTTAAAAGCGAAAAGATAGCTGAGTCCTTATCGTTTTGAACTCATTAACGGATGTGAAACGTCATGCGACCAGTATAAGTTTACCCCTTTTTCGGGCTGGGATGCACTATTTACGAAAAAGGTACTCCTTTACTGAAATGGTCAAGCGGTTCTCTCAAGTATCTTTTTCTGCCTTTTCGGGTTCGAGGGACGCAAATGTATGACAATGGACCATGTGGAGTTTTATTTTATGTGTCTTTTTCAAACTCTCTAAAAATTAAAAAGATACAGAGTTACACCTTTTTTGGACTCGTTAAAATATTAAACGACATCGGATTCGTCATCACAATGGACATGAGCTTCTCCTTCCTAGGGCTCGTTAAACTTACTAGGTCAGATTCGTCTGAAGGATGAACTTACAGTGCAAGCATATGCTATCCCCTTCAAGCTTACGATTAAAAATAATTGGGGTACCTGCTAGAAATGGTGGGGGAAAATTTGGAAATCTAATTAGTTGTGTCGACAACTCGCTCTTGAACATGAAACTTTCTGCTTCGTGTCGGGTTGGGATATCCTCCTTTGTATTGTTGACTTTCCTGGGTTGGGCCGTTCATTTTTTCCTTCCATTTGATCTTTGCCATGTCGTCATGACCACCAATCCTATGGATCCAAAAGCTGCCAAACTTCCAGTTGTGGTGCCGATATGTTCAAGAGTTGTCCTCCTATAGTTACACTTACCACTGATTCTCTGTATCACCCAAAATCATTTTGCATCCTTTTGTCTTGTTTCGATGATGTGAGATAAATTATGGACCTCCTTTGACATGGTCACTTCCTATCGACTTCAACTCATTATCCAGGAAGCTGACAGAGAGACTCCCTTCCAGTACCTTAGAGCTTGCATGCCCTAATGGCAAGTTCTTCGCACTCGATGACAAGTTCACATCATTGGCTTTCGATCGAGTGATTTCATGGGTGTTCGACTTCAGTTCCTCTATTTACATTCCATGGATTGTGCTAATAGTACCTTGAGGTCCACTATCATTATTGGTCGTTTCTCTCGCGCTTGTTAACAATTTAAATCATTGACTGGTAATCAAGTGACTTTCTAGCATGTTCGACATCAACACATCTATTCACATGTTAGAATTTGTACTTTGATTGCGTCGTGTTGGAGCGTAAGACCCTGGACTCAAATCACAAAAGTCCAGGTTGTGAAGTGATGTGACATGGTTATGTTGATATACATGTCTCTTTCAGATGGATGGTTACGACAATACCATGAGTTATCATATGTGATCCTTCTCATTATTGGATGACTGCGATCATACATTGGTTTCATTATGATCCTCTTTAATGGATGGCTACGCCGATGCCTAGATCCATTTACATGATCATTCTCTAGATGGTTGCGTCCATACCATGATTCATGTATCATTTGATAGAGTTTTAAGTTATGTATATGTATCTGTACTTACTTGCAGGTTTTTCGACGATAGACTCTGGTTCCCCACACTGATTCATAAAGCATTTCATCCCTCACTCTAGTTCGACCTTCACACTTTAGGGAGCATATGTTACACAAAAAAAATTCACTGTCCTTGTACTCCCCATTCCCTAATCCTAGAGGACCTCTATAGTGAACCCTACATGCTTTCCCTTCATGAAGAAACTCTTATTGTGTCCCTCTTCATGAGCAGAACAATTCCTTTCTATACCATTTTCCCAAAATATTCTGTTTTTCCCAGTTTACAAGACCAACGCTAATGGACCTTGTCCTCCTCACGCCAATATGCAAGGATTAACACTATCCCTAGCAACGACCAGAGTGACGGAGATTTTCTCCAGTCACGCCAGTCCTCTTATGGAAAGTTTTTTAAATAAAGAGCCGAAGCTTCAAGCTCTAGAAGCTTCATAACAGAAGTCTGGTAAATGGTTTGGCCAGATGAGGTCGAGGATGTCAGTTTGGGCTCCTTTCCCCTATAATGATGGACCTACCTCAAGAGATAAGACCTTCTCCCATGAGAAGAGGATCCATCTCCCATCCATTCATGCTATATAAACCTCCCTTTTTCCCAAGCACAAGCTAGTGTTAGTGTTAAAGTGCTAATGTTGGTGTGCTAGTGCTAATTAAGTTTGGAGTAAACAACAAGATATTCATAGTTGTAGCTCTCTAGTTGTGTGAGGGAGAAGTGTGAATTTGGTTTAGTGTGAAGCCTAAAGGGAAGAGCCTTAAAACTACTATTGTTGAGGCCATCATAGAATGCTAGTGGATGTGTGTGGGACCCTGATTTTGTCAGAGGAGAATGGAAACATCAAGACAATGGTTGTAATATCTTTTTGATTTAATATATATATGCAACTATCGATTGATTTCCTACATGATGTGTCATCATACATGTTCATGGCTTTAATGTTTCTTGACTTTTTAAGTAGGTTGAATTATAATTTGTCTATTATCACGGTTGTTGTTTGCTGTTGTTTACTTGTTTTAGGTGTTTGAAGAAGGAAGCGAGAGATAGTTGGAGTGAGCAAGCAAGGACATCATCAAACGAGATAAGCATACTAAGATGTAGGCCCTCTTAATTGGTTCTAACCTAAGGAAATATTCCATAAAATGCATCAGTTGTGGTTAGACCCATTATCGGGCTAGAGGAATTATTTGTGTCCACACTCATAATTTTACTTCACCACACCAAGCAAATGAAGGTTCAAAGATTGTCAGTTTTTGGTGAAACAAGTTAGAAATATTTATTAGACAAAACATCCTAGGTTAAAATCTTACATGAATGAGACATGGGATTGTATAGAAAATTATTTCCAAGCTTTTAACATTGAAGCTATACCAAGAGAAGATAACATACAAGCATATTCTTTAGTATTTTTTGCAAGTACCTTCAAAATCCTAGTTTCCTTTCAGTTGCAATACCAGATTGAAGTTAGATACAAACCTTCTAACGCTGATAATGTGAAATAATGGAAAGTATTTGAAGATGATGAGCAATTGAAAAAAATTATGCAAACTATTGAGGAATTTTCTTGCCTGCATATTGATGAAGAGAATAATGAAACAATAAAACAATATATTACTGATTCAAAGATAATATTCAAGAAGAAAATAATTGACCATGATATTATCCAACTATCCAACATTCACATTCCTTATGGATGAGTTCCTCTTGAGAGATTGTTTGAAAAGAACGATGTTATAAAATATCCAGGGCTAAATTCATAGCAAGATGATGTGTAAGACCATAATATTGGTTTTTGTGCAACCAAATCACAAATGGATAGACCAATGACTTAAAAATTATCTTCTTTGAGGGGGAAACCTTCTTCACATTACATAAATGAACAATTATTGGATGATACAAATGACAAGGCCTCCTTTGTATATATAGGGGTCTAAGAGGTCCCAATATAATCAGAGCCTACATAACAATAACAATGTAAGGTCACAATAATAAAAATAGTGGGCTTATGTGGGTTACAAAAATAACAATATGGGGGCTACATGGGCACAACAATAACAATAAGGGGGATACACTAGCATTATAGGGACCTAACATGCCCCTCTCCTTCAAAAAAGTGTTATCCTCAACTCTTGAGTAGTTATGGATGCTGTTGTATAAAATCATCACCCTCCCATGTGGGATCTTCAGTGGGTAGTTCTTCCACTTAATGGGATACTTTGAAATTGATCAATTCCGTAGTTCTCAGGTTCTTATTTCCATGACTTCTTCAGGCTAAAATATGATTTTTCCTTCTTCATAAAGTTCTAGCAACACTGTTTGAACTGGAATATTGTCACCTATAACCTTCTTTAAGCATGAAACATGGAAAACTAGGTGTACTCAGGAAGATGCATGCAACTCCAATTTGGATGCCATAGTACCAATATTTTGCAACACCTTTTAAGGACCGTAGTACTTGGGTGATAATTTATTATCCTTCTTAGCTTGCTTGAGAGACATTTGTTTGTATGGTTGTAGTAGTAAAAATACCCAATCATCGACATCAAAACTTATTTCACTACGATGTTGATATGCCTGTTGTTTCATTTGATTCTGCGCCAAAGTGAGGTTATCTTTTAAGAGTTGGAGAACTTGTTGTTGATGCTCAATGTGATATTCCACTACTTGAACCTTAGAATTTTCTCTTAAATATGATGTGATGGATGGTGGATGATATCCATAAATTTCCATAGATGGGGTCATTTTTGCTGCAGTATGGAAGGAAGTGTTATAGCACCATTCAACTAGAGGTAACCACTTGACCCATTATGTTTGTTTTTAGGATACAAAGCAATGAAGATATCCTTCCAAAAAATTGTTCACTATCTCAGTTTTCCCATCAGATTGATGATGATAAGATGAGCTATGAGATAATTGAGTACCAAGACAAGAAAATAATTCCTTCCAAAATTTTCTAGTGAAAATGGGATCTCTGTCACTTAATATAATCTTTGGATTTCCATGAAGCTTTTGAATTGTTTCCATAAATGCAGTAGCAACTGTGCTTGCTTTAAAAGGATGAGATAATGCAAAAAAGTGTGCATACTTGGTAAGTCTATCAACTACCACCATAATGAAACTCTTTCCTTCAGACTTGGGTAAACCTACGATAAAATCAATTGATACCTCTTCCCAACGCAGATTTGGAATGGCTAAACATTGTAGCAGACTCGAGGTCTTAACTGTCTCAACTTTATTTTGTTGGCAAACCAAACATTCTGCCACAAATGTTTGAATATCAAATTTAAGGCCATCCCAAAAAAATTCCTTCTTGACCCTATGGTAAGTTAAAAAAAATCCTAAGTGCCCTCCTAAGGGATAGGTGTGAAATTCCAAAAGAACCTTTTGTTTGAGTTGGGAATTATTACAAAGATATAAGCAATATTTGTACCATAAAGAATCATTTTTTCCATCTAAATGTATCAGATGTACTTGAATCTTGCTGCAACTTTTGAATGACTGACCACACCTCTTAATCATTCTTCCATTCATCCCTTGCTTTTATTATCCACTCATGTTGGATAATAGAAATGGCACAAAGAAATGCTTCAACATCCTCATCCTTTCTTGACAGTGCATCCACAACAACATTTTGCTTCCCTTTTTTGTAGATGATTTCAAAGTCATAACCCAACATCTTTGTCACCCATTTTTGCTTCTCTTTTGAAGATAATATTTGTTCCAAAAATTATTTAAGACTATCATGATCTGTTTTTACCTTGACGTGTCTTCCCATTAAGCAAGGTCACCATTGCTTTAGTGCATGTAGTATTTCCAACCTTTCCTTCTCATAAATAGGTTTGTGTAAATGCTTTCCTTTAATTGGACGAATTTCAAAAGAAATGGGTCTTTCTTCTTACATTAAATCAATACCAATTCCATTTCCTGAAGCGTCACATTCCACAATAAAAGTTTTTGTGAAGCCTGGTGTAGCTAAGACTGGTGGTTGGCACATTACCTCTTTAAGATTTTCAAAGGCCTTTGTTGCTTTTGGAGTCCAAGAAAATGCATCTTTCTTTAGTAATGCTATTAGAGGTGCTACTATTAGTATTCTCCCATTATTCTAAACAAACTTGCGATAATACCCTGTCAACTCGAGAAATCCTCGAAGATGCTTTGTGGTTGTGGGGATTTTCCATTTCTTAATGGCTATAATTTTGTTAGGGCCTACATTAACACCCTCATAAGATACAATATGACCCAAATATTCCACCTCTTGTACTCCAAAAAAACATTTGGAGCATTTTGCATATAATTGTTTCTCCGCCAATAGTTTGAGTACCCTGTCAACATGCTAAACACGATCCTTCCAAGAATTGATGTATATTATTATATCATCAAAAAATACTAACACAAATTTTCTAAGGAAGGGCTTGAAAATGGAATTCATCAAACCTTGAAATGTGGAAGGTGAATTAGTAAGGCCAAAAGGCATGACCAAAAATTCATAATGACCCTCATGATTTCTAAATGTTATTGTTAGAATGTCTTTAGTCTTCATTCTAAATTGATGATATCTTGAACGAAGATGCAGATTGGTGAAGTAAATTGCTCCATGTAATTCATCCAATAATTCATCAATGACATGAATGCAAAATTTATCTTTAGTAGTGAGCTTGTTGAGCTCCTTATAATTTGGACACATATGCCATGATCCATCCTTCTTATGCACCAATACTACTGGAGTAGAGAACTAACTTTGACTAGGTTGAATTATGCCAACCTCTAACATTTCTGCAACCATATGTTTAATTTCACTTTTTTGGGCATAAGGATATCTATAAGGTCTGATGTTTGTAGGAACACTTCCAGGAATCAAGTGAATCACATGACCCTGATCAAGAATAGGTGGGAGGCCTTTTGGAGTCTCAAACACCTTGGAATGATTGTCCAAGGCTTTTTAGAGATCTGAATAAATAGATGATTTTGATGTTTGAACCCCTAGTGAAAATAATTGTGCAATTACCCCCATTTTTCTTTCTTCATAA
Source organism: Pinus taeda (assembly GCA_000404065.3). Taxonomy (NCBI): domain Eukaryota; kingdom Viridiplantae; phylum Streptophyta; class Pinopsida; order Pinales; family Pinaceae; genus Pinus; species Pinus taeda. Next base: position 105,803 of record APFE030371513.1, on the reverse strand, counting down.
GCTTTTTCATTCCACTAGAGCTGATTATATTTCCTGGTTTCCTTGTGATACCCCTTAATTCAACTTCCTTTCCTTCCCAAAAAAAATTCAAGAAAATTTCTTGAGAATTGAAAACTATCATCCCTAAAGATTGTAACCATTGTACTCCTAATAAAACATCAACACTACCCATTGGAATGGAAAGCATTGGAATATTCAAGACATATTCCCCCATGATTAGCTTGATATTATGGCACTTTTCAGGTCAATTTGTAGTTCCTCCATTTGCAACCATCACTTGACACTCTGGTGCTAGATATAGGAAGAAATTCAATTCCTTGGCTATCTTACAATGAATAAAGTAATAGGTACTACCTGAATCAATCAACACTATTACTGTTTTATTCTTGATCTATCCTTCTATATTGAGAGTTTGAGGAGTGGTAATTCCTGCAAATGCATTACAAGATATGGTCGGATTAATTTCTTCTTTCTTTGGGGTTGGTTCCTGGTGTATATCCTCCTCTTTTGATGTTTCTTGTTCCTTTTCTTCCTCCTCTTCACAATCTATGTAGAATAATTTCTTCTCAACACACTTATGACCTTTATTGTATTTGCTATCACAACTATAAAAAAGCCCTTTTGCTATTTTTTCCTACAATTGTTGTGGTGTCAACCTTGTAGGTTGTGGAAGGATAGGAGAAACAACACTTCCATCTCTATAGCTGAGAATTGTAGATTTCCTTGCTTCCATAATTTTTCTTTCAACTCTAAATGCATTATATAATGAATTAGGTTCCCAAAGGTGAACCTCATGTTGGATTTTATCTTTTAAAGTCTCTATGAAAACATTAATCCTATGCTCCTTTAGAATATAGGTGACCTAATATTCAAATTCTAGAAGTCTTCAATGTGCTTTGCCATTGAACCCTTTTGTTTGAGATTTATCAATTGGATAAAGAAGGTGTTTCTCTTTGTATCTTCGTAATGTGCTATCATTTCCTCCGTAAAAATTGACTAGGTGACAAGTGGTTTATGAGAACAAAGCCATATATACCATACAAAATGATTGAATTCTATATATAAATATGCAATACACACCTTTTGTGAGGGTTGCACATCATGTAGATCAAAATATTGCTCCATATGGAGTATCCAAGTTACCAGATCCTTGCCATCAAACTTCCTCATATCTACCTTTGGAATTTGGTGGTTCTTAAACCCCACATTGGAGTCTCTAAAATCATAATTGATATTTCTTTTGTCTTCATCATGATTTCCATGGATTTCCTTATCACCACTGGGACACCTTTCTTCTAGAAACTTATCCAACCTTCCTTCAACCCCTCTATCTTGACATTCATCATTGCTTCCATGTATGCTTTTAAACAATCATTCAAAAATCCCACATCCATTTTTGTACCATCTATATTAGATACCATGCCATTCTTCAAATCCTCCATATTAGCTTCTGTTACTTTTTGTGAGAGTGAAATTTGTTGCACTTGGTCGCGTAATTTTGATATATCATGTTCCATTTCTTCCTCTTCTTCATGCATCATAGTAGATATTTTGGGTTGCTTATTAGGTGTTTCCATTTTCTTTCTTCAGGGCATCAATTGATGATATTTATGCTTCACTATTTCCTTTGAGTCACTTCAAACTATTTTTTCAAACAAAACTTATGCAAAATTTAAAAAATACACACATTTTTCTTGTTTTCTATGAGCTTTATATTGAATTTGTTGTATCTATGTAATTTCGAATCTCCAAGGTTTGTAATTTATTCTTTTGATAGCCCTATTCATTCTATTTCCAACCCCATAAGTATGATCAATATTGGATTATTCAAGAAAGAGTTATTCCCAATCTCCCACGATGACATGATTATAGTCTAGTTCAATAGAGCGAACTTGTACGAAATGCCATGTGTCACTTTTTTGACCGTTCACCCTGAAAATGATACCCACAAATCTAAAGTCCATCCTCATTTTTTCACTTCTTATGAAATTTAAATCTGATGCTTAGAGAGAAATTTATGATTATTTTACCAAGGTCACCTGTTTGAGATGGAATTTTGGAGCCTACCAAAACCCTAACTTCCTCAGACGATATCTCCGAACATATAGAGAGACAAAACCTTAAATTCGCACGTGAGGTTCACCAAGACTTTGTCTCCACGTGGTTTCAATTTCAACTTTTGAAGCTTTGTAGAAAAAAAAGTTATAGCAAAAATTCCACGACGTCCTATTTGAAGTAGCCAAACCCTAGAATCCGAAGCTCTGATACCAAATGTTATGCAACCGACTCACAAATAGATAGATAAACTACTTAACAATTATCCTCTTCAAGGGGGAAACCTCCTTTAAATTACATAAATGAACAATTCTTGGATGATGCAAATTATAAGATCTCCTTTGTATATATATGGGTCTGAGTGGTCACAATATAATTAGAGCCTATATAACAATAATAATGTAAGAGCACAACAATAAAAATAGTGGGCTTCTATGGGATACAACAATAACAATATGGGGGCTACATGGGAACAAAAATAACAGTAAGGGGGATACGCTAGTATTATAGGGACCTAACATTGCTACAATAGAAGAAATTAGAAATATAAAACTTTCAACAGCATTACCACAAGAGATCAGATAGAAATATGTTCAGTTATTCAGGGAATATAAAGATGTTTTTATATGGAGATATGAAGACTTGAAGACTTATAACACACTTATCATTGAACACAAGATTCCTTTGAAACCAGGGGATAAACCATTTCAGTAGAAATTGAGGAGAATAAATCCAATCATGCTGCCAATAATTGAAAAGGAAGTAAAGAAATTTCTAGATGCAAAAATCATAGTTCCTTTAAGATATTATGATTGGATAGCCAATCTAGTTCGTGTTAGAAAAAATAATGGAGAAATAATACTATGGGTTTACTTTAGGAATCTTAAAAAAATTTCACCGAAAGATAATAATCCACTTCCAAAGATGGATAATGTGCTTCAAAGAGTAACAAGGTCAAATAGAATTTCAATGTTAGATGGGTTTTTAGGTTACAACCCAATATTGGTCAACAAAGAGGACATGGAAAAGACAACTTTTACCACACCATGGGGAACGCCCATGTATTCTTAGATGCCTTTTGGACTAATAAATGCAGGAGCAACCTTTCAGAGAGCCATGGACTTAGCATTTGTTGGAAAAATAAATAAGTTAATAGTGATTTACCTTTATGATTTGACTGCCTTTTCATAATATGACGCACAACATATAAAACATTTGAAGAAAGTTTTTTGAGAGATCCAGGAAATTTGGGATTTCCCTTAATCCCAATAAATCAATATTTGCCTTAAAATAAGGAAAATTGCTGGGACACATTATTTCAAAGGAAGGAGTCATAATAGATCCCAAAAGAGTGTCAGCTATTCAGATAATCAGTTTGCCCAGAACAAAGAAAGAAATTCAAGCATTTTTAGGCAAATCAATTTCTTAAGGATATTTATACCTAAATATGTTAAGATTGTAAAACATGTTACTGATATGCTTAAAAAGAATCATGAGTTAAATGAAATTCAGATGCTATATTTTCCTTTTCCCAAATAAAAAAAGCACTTTCAGAACAACTAGTGCTAGCAAGTCAATATTATTCAAATCCTTTCAGTATCTTTTATTTTGCACCAGACAATATAATAGAAACAATTTTATTACAGAAAAATGAAGATCATCATGAGAAACCAATTGATTTATTTAGAAAAATTATGACAGATAGATAAATAAAGTATGATATAATTGAAAAACAAGCCTATACTTTAGTTCAAACTTTGAAAGATTTCAAAATTTATGTACTTCATTCTCTAATAATGACTTATGTACCTAATAATGAAGTAAAAACAATACTAACTCAACCTGATATAGTTGGGAAAAGGGGAAGGTGGATAGCCAAAATCTTAGAGTTTGACTTGATATCAAACCAACAAAAATAGTTAAAAGACAAGGACTGGCTAACATTAGGTGAATTTTTAGGTCTAAAATGGGCCTCCTAAGGAAATTATAAAATAATAGTGGAAATAATAAAATAATATTAGATTACATCATCAAAATTTAGAAGGGAAAAAGCAAAATCTAAGTTTTCAACTCATATCTTCAACTTATCTCCTTATGGGTTTACTCAAATTTCAAGCGGAAACACTCGTTTGATGAAAATTTGATTCCTCGTCCAAGGAGTACCCATGATGCATACTTTCAATGGACCTTGCTACATGAAAAACATGAGTGTAATAAAATTTTTTCATGTATTTCTCATTTTCATGTAGAAGGGTCCATTGAAAGTATGCAACATGGGTACTCATTAGATTAGGAAATAAATTTTGCATCCAATGAGTGCTCCAAATCGAAATTTGAGTAAAATCTTAGGGAGATAAGTTGAAAATACGAGTTGAAAAAGTAGTTTTATTATTTTATTAATTTTTAATATTTTTATTTTTTGACTCTAAAAATGTTGAATCATCCCCTATGGTTGACATCATCATCTTGAATCCTATTAGTTTTTATAAAGTTTATTTTGGTTGCCCATTTTTCTTAGGAGGCCCATTTAGACCTCAAAATTCACCCAATGGATGCTAGCATGATCAAATTGTAAAGTTTTGGGAATAAATTCGATCATGCAGATTTCAAGTACGCAAGAGGAGAAGAACCGATAATAACCTTCTTCTGTTCGGGAGGACAAGAACCCACAATAACCTTCTTCTAGTTCAACAAATGCTCAACTTCCTTTACATATTGAGGAATTTTTTATTATTATCAGACTGAGATAAGGATATTATCCATTCTCTACAAGATTTTGAATATCCTCTTGAGTTCACATAGAATCAATGCATGTCTCTTAAGCTCAAAGAAATTAAATACTTTATACTTAAATTAAAATACATATTGGAAGGATCAACTGAATATTCTTTTACTATGTTTGACTAAAAGTAAAACAAAGGGTGTAATTGAGCAGTTTCATGAAGGAGTATGTGAAGGCCACTATGTTTGGAGAGAAACTACACACAAGATATTGAGAGCAAGATTTTATTGGCCTAAATTGTTTTCCCAAGTTGGTTTGAAATTATGGAGTTACATTCCTTACCAAAATTTTGGAGGTAAACAAAAACTAGATGCTCTCCCTCTCATTCCAGTATTGGTAGAAGCTCCTTTCCTACAATGGGGTCTAGATTTTATTGGCGAAAATTTTCCTTCTTCCAATAATCAACATAGATGGATCCTAACAACAACATATTATTTCACAAAATGTGTCGAAGCTACCCATGTTAGAAATGAAAATGATTTTGTTGTCATGAAGTTAATTGAAGAAAATATTTTATCCAAGTTTGGTTGTCCAAGACAAATAATTATAGATAATGATCAAGCTTTCAGTTCCATTAAAATAATTTAGTTTTGTTAAAATACCAAATTTATTTACATCACTCTATACCATACTATCCACAAGGAAATGGACTAGCAGAGTCATCAAACAAAAGCTTGATTAAAGTTATCAAGAATGTGTTAGCAAATCATAAGAGAAATTGGGACAATTACTTCAAGTATGCAGTCTCAGAAAACAAAGTTTCACCCAAAAGATCTACTGGTAAATCTCCATTTCAACTAGTCTATGGTACTAAAACTATTTTTTCTACCCAGCTGACATTTCCAGTGATGAAGCTCTTGCAAGATTCTTATGAGGAAACTAATGATTTCTCCAAAAGAGTTAATCAAATCATTGAACTCAATCAAGACAGAGAATAATTTCAACACAAATGCCTCCAATATCAAGATAATATGAAAATTTTATTTGACAAGAGAGCCAAAGAGACAGATTTCAAACAAGGAGACCTAGTCTTAAGATGGGATGCAAGAAGAGAAGAAAAAGGAAAACATGGAAAGTTTGACAACCTCTGGTTGGGACCTTTCAAAATTGCAAAAATCAAGGGAAACAACACTTTCATTCTTCAGAATCTGCAAGGAGCATATTACTCATTGCCAATCAATGGGAAATATTTGAAACACTATATTTACTATTGAATAAATTTCTTTCATTATCATTGTAAATGATCGGTGTGATTTACATTGCAGAGCAAGTGTGATTTTATACAAAAAAGACTCCATAGCTCGAGGAGAAGGCACATGGATCTGCGAGTTCTCTACATCCTATAGGGGGAGCAGTCCCTAGATGGAGTTGATTTTGTAAAAAAAATTCACCTTATGTTTTTTTTAGATATAGAAAAATTTAAAATTTTTTATTCTCTTGAACTTTGTAATAAAAAGTTGGCATATCTTTTCCAAATGCAGCTTTGGTTTGAGTTTTGGGAAAATAAAGGATTTTATTTATTTATTTATTAAATGCTGCTAGCATGCATATCGTTCGCACATATTCCAATGACTTAGATCCTACCCACCATGATCAATGGTTAAAATCTATTGTGGGACCCAACAAAGGGGGGGGTGGGGTGGTTCCGCAGTTAATTGTTTCGAAAAATTGCCAAAGGTGATGTGGAAAGCACACATGCATTACACACCCCCATCACTAAAACCATTTACTACTATACCCCCCCACAAATCACCTGCAAATAGTTTTTACCTCTGCTATTACTCCCGCTAACTTATCCCTTCATTATTCTTTTCTGCTAACTAACCACCAACCCAGTTATGAGTATTTCCTTTGCTATCTTTCATCATATAATCACCAACTCAATGAATTAACTCTCGACAACATTCCAATATCCATTTTCAATGCGTCAAGCATTTAATTCAGTAACATATATTCAAACGTTCTCTACAGCCATATTATCCTTGATTTCCCCCATCATTTTCTTCATACCAACAATGTTTGCAAACGCGCTTCGTAGCAGAAAAACCTTAGAATTTTGTAGTCAACCCTATCAAACAACCAAGAACTCACCAGGTATTCATAATTTCCTGTTCTCTTCTTAATCCGAAATGTGTAGTCAGAAGGGAAAGAGTAATATATCAGTTGAAAACCCTATGCTTCCTCCAATCCATAATTTAGATGATTTTCCATTAGTAGACATTGATTTTAAAATTGCAGAAACCAAATGTGAATTCAATTTACTTGAATTACACAACTCAGCTTTCGAGAAATTTGCAGATGCCAACGACGAGTTTAGTTTTTTGGAATATATGTTACCTCAATTTGTCTTACCCCGAACCTACCATTTTCCTGAATTTTTCTCCTGGTGTGAAAACTATTATTTGCCTTGTCAAAGAGCAATAGGAACCATAAATAATGAAACATTGTTTCATGTCACACCAGAACCTATTCTCAAATTTGTACAAGTCAGTCCTCCAACTTCATTGCACTCATTTTTAGTTGAATCCTTAATGTAGATTTATCAAAGGCTCACTTTCCAACAAAGAGCCCATATTTTTGAGTCATTTTTTCTAGAGGGATCTGAATTGCTCCACCATAACCCACCTTATTCTTCCACCATGTTTCCTAAATTTTTTATACAAATCATATCTATGCTTTGTTGTTTTTTGGGTTGTCCAAGCGATGAATGGGTTTCTGAGGTTATTATAGGTTTTCTATTTATGTTTTCATTTGGAAAGAAGCCTTCTATTTTGTTCAATTTTAGCTAGTACATTTTAGTTCAAATTCATGAACAATTTTTGAAGTTTAATGCTGAAAGATATTTCAAGTACCAATTTGTATTAGTCTACTTATTCGTATATCACCAAGTTGAAGGGTTCAAGATGCCACTTTAGAAGCTAGATTCATAGGGAAGGCCACAATCTATCATTCATTGGACTTCACGGGTTAGAAAGCATTCAGAGGCTTATTCTTTTAGTGACTTTGTATATCAATTTATATATTTATCATTATTTATTCTTAGTAGTGATGCAGTTATAAGTATATCCACCTAAAGCAAGATAACTTTACATCTGATTGAGCAGTTAAAGCTGGGAGACTAGTACTTATACTAGAAGATTACAAATATTAGAGTCTATGACTGTGAATTATTACCTTACAAACTAGAATTTCTTCCAATCAATTTTTTCTTTGGAATTTAAAAGATAAAGTCTGAATGTAGATGAAGTTCATTTTGTATCCAATAAAAGAAAGGCACAATTCAATCTACAAGCTCAAATTGGTCCTTTAATAGTAAATCAAAGATCAACTGATAAGGAAGCAAAGAGTTTATTATCTCAAATGAAGTTCAAATTAAGTTTCAATTGGCCTTATGACCCTTTGGGAGTGATTTCATCTATTAGACTTGAGTAGAAGTCTGCTCTTTATATTCATTTTTCCAAGCCAAAGATTGAAAAATATACTAATCTAGATGTTTAGGAAGAGAATACTTTGCAGGAAGTTGAAGAGTAGGTTTCTAGTCAAACAACATTGGAAACTCGTAAACCTAAAGAGAAAGAATTAAAAAGAACAAGTGAGAGTATTTCTCCTGTTGGTTCAAGTTCTAGATCGTTTTCAAAAGGAGAAATACAAGAGATAAAAAGGAATAATCATTCGAAGCCAGGAACACATAGGTGTCTACTAGAGTAATGGTATTAAGTGAGCATCTTTTCATTTTACAACAAACTGAAGAAATAATCCAAAATACATTTTCTTCTCCTTATTCTAGTGGACAAATTTTTTTGCTAAATTCAGAGAAATGGAGAAGGAAAATGAGTTACTTAGATCTTCCACTTATTGTCAGTTTTGGAAACAAAACTCTTCTACCTAGAATAGGTTATTATCAACACTAGATCTTGACAGAGGATAGTTTCAGTTGGCATTTCTTGAGCCTAAATTTCTAGTTCCAAAATATGCAAAGGATTACAAGACCTCATTGTTTTCTTTTGAAACTAAACAAATTCACCCTATAGATCAAATTGATCTACATAAACAAGCTGGTGAAATGATGTACTCTTGTTTAGCAAGTTCTACTATGGCTGCTTCAAAACTACAAAATTATTTGAATAACGTTCATTCTCAACTTAAGTTGAAAAGAATGCCATCCTTGGCCAAGGATACAAGGATTAAAGCCCTAGAAGATATTGTTATAAAATTAGGATTAGATCCTAGTAATGTTGATGTAGATTAAAAAATAATCAAGAACACAAATGTAGATATTCAGGAATTGAGGAAAAGGTTGAAATTGTCAACTACAGAGAATCCTCAAGCTCAAGAAGTAGGGATTTAGAAAAGGAAAGGGAGAATATGTTACGGATGATTTTTGAACAAATAATTCAAATACAAAAAATGGAATAAAAAATGGAGAACTTATGAAGGAGAAGAACAAATAGCTAGTGCAGGGACTTCAACAGTAGAAATATGATCAACCAACCAAGATTCAATAGAGTAGTCTTCTAAACCAATGGTTGATTTGTCTTTGAGAAATGTGGAAATTGAAAAGCTGAAAGCATCATTGCAAAGGGAAGAAGAAAATGAAATTAAAGCAGATAATACATACATTGAAAAGGTACAAAATAATTCCATGCTTACAAAACTACTTGAAATATATATAGATGAATCAGTCAGTGCCCAAAATTTGTCAGAGCCAAGGAGTGAATCTGGATAGACATTAATTCAACTATTTTAGATTTTTGGACATCTATCGAAATTGTTTTTGAATAGGAACAATTGGTGAAAAAAAAAAGAATCCAACGAAGAGATTAAAGAAGAGCCGAATCATAAACTCAGAGAAGCAACAAGAATCATCAAGGTCTTAAATTCAAAAACTAGAGAGGAGTTGGAAGACATGGGGATTGAAGATAAGACAAATGCAATCCTTGAAGTAAGAATGATATTAACTAAAAGGAATTTGATGCTACAACTTGAGAACAAATGCCAAAACTTAGAAGTTTAGATCAAGAAGTTTCATAAAAATCTTATTGTTCTTCAACAGAAAGGGCTCCCATCATTAAAGGATTCTCACAGTGAACTAATCCAATAGGAATACTTCAACAAAGACTACATGATATAGTAAAAGGCAAATCAAAATTTGTCAAAGTTAAAGGAATTGTTAGTGGTAAAATTTTCCTTCAAGGTATAGAAGATGATTTGTTTATTTCACATGAAATTCATCACCTTTGCGTTAGAAAACTCACTTTTGAAAAATATACTAAGGTAGATGAGGCCTACAGAAAGGTAATAAATTTCTCATGACTAGAGGATGATCAATGGGATAAGTTCGATGAACTTATCAGTTGAACAACAAATTGATTTTGAGGCATAATTTTGGCAAAGTGTAGAACACTCAAACACAATCAACAAAAGCATATTTTAAACCCAATAGTTGAAGACTTGATCCTTGATTAATGTAAATTTTCCACTTAACTAGTCAAGGATTTATTTTTTTAAAGTAATTTTGTTGTGAATATCCGAATCTTTTTGGATAAGTATTTATTTTCTCATTAAAAATTTGTAATAAGTTAAAGATTTTGAGGAAAACTCTATATGTACTTTGTAATTCGAATGAAGAAGTGTTGATACTTTTTCAAGACCAAGAGACATTGTTGTATTTTCAAAATTTTGAAGATAATGAAAGGCTTTTGGTTTCAATTTTTAGCAACATTTGTGTTCATGTGAGTTTTCCCATGTAATCATTTCTATTAATTTTAATATATTTGAGGTAACATAGAGGTAATGGGTAAGGCTAGGTTGAGCGTTAACCTCCTTTCCAGCCCACCACAAAGTTATTATTAATATCGAGAATAGCTAATTGAACAATTTATTTAAATTATTACCTCTGCATCAATAAATTGTTGCCTTCTGTCATCTCCCTCCCTCTCTCTCTCTCTCTCTATATATGTTAGCTATAGAAATATTTCTATGCGCCTTTGCTATATTAGATGTTATGTCTCTATAATACTAGTGATTCCGCCATCACTATTGTCATTGTAGCCCTTATTGTTATTATTATGCCCCTATTGTCCCCATATTGTTATTAGTGTGCCCCATAGAAGTCCACTATTGTTATTGTTGTGCCCTTATATTATTATTGTTATGTCGGCTTTGATTATATTGTGACCCCTTAGACTCCTACATATAGAAAGGAGGTTTAGTCATTTGTATCATCCAATAATTTTTCATTTGTGTAATGTAAAGGAGGTTCCCCACTCGAAGAGACTGATTTTGAAGTCGTTGATCTATCTTTTCTATCTTTTTGTGAGCTGGTTCATAACATTTGGTATTAGAGCGTTGGGTTCTAGGGTTTCGCTGCTCCAAACAGGCCATTGTGGAATTTTCGCTATAACTTTTTTTATGTGATTTTTCAAAAGCTAAAAAAAACCCATTTGAGCAGAAATATTGATGATCCTTGGGTCCAAATTTTAGATATTGTCTTGCTATATTTTAGGAGATATGATCTAAGGAAGTTAGGGTTTTTTTAGGCTCCCGAATTACATCCCAAACAGGTGACCTTGGGAAAATTGCCATAACTTTCTATTTGAGTATTAGATTGAAATTTCATAAGAAGTTTCAGAAAGAGGATAGACTGCAGTTTTTTGTGCATCAATTTTAGGTCCGAAGGGTGAAACAATGACATGTGGAAATTCATACAATTTTTCTCTGCTGAAAACGTGTATAATCAGGTCATCTTGGGAGATTGGGTGTAACGCTTTCTTGGAGAATCCAATTTGATCAGAATAGTGGCATTGGAAATATAACTCAAAGGGCTACCATAATGCACAATTTCACACCTTGGAGATCTAAATTTCATAGATACATTAGATTCAATATCGAGCTCCTACAGAGTGAAAAAAAGTGTGTAGTTTTTTAAAAATTTTGCATAAGTTTGGTTTGAAAAATTATTTTGAAGGAATTCAAAGGTCATAGTGAAGCATAATTATCATTAATTTATGCCTCGAAGAAAGAAAATGGAAACACCTAGTAAGTAACCTGGAAGTTCTAGCATGACTCATGAAGAAGAGGAAGAAATGCAACATGATATATCAAAATTACGAGACCAAGTGCAACAAAGTTCACTCCCACAAAAAGTAACAGAAGCTAAGATGGATGGTTTAAAGAAAGGTGTGGAAGCTAAGATGGATGGCGTGGAAGATAATATGGATGGTTTAAAGAAAGACATGGAAGCTAAGATGAATGACGTGGAAGCTAAGATGGATGTTTTAAAGAAAGGCATGGAAGCTAAGATGAATGATGTGGAAGCTAAGATGGAAGGCAAACTGGAAGATTTGAAGACTGATTTGACAAAGTTGCTACAAGAAATGTTTACTAATGCTGAAAGGGTAGTAAAGGAAACTCATGATGAGAATAAAATAAATGTTAATCATGATTTCATAGACTCTAACATTGGATTGAAGACCCGCCATATTCCAAAGATTGATATGAGAAAGTTTGATGGCAAGGATCCCATAACATGTACACTACAGATGGAGCAATATTTCGATCTCCATAATGTGAAAAACACACAAAAGGTACGCATTGCAACTTTATATTTGGAACCAATTCAGTTTGTATGGTATCGATGGCTTTACTCTCGTAAACAAATTCTCACTTGGGCAATTTTTATGGAAGAAATGATAGCACATTATGAGGATACAAAAAGCAACACCTTTTTTAGCCAATTGATAAATCTCGAACAAAAGGGTTCAAAGATGGAGCACATTGAAGACTTCCAAAAATTGAATATAAGGGTAAAAGATATTCCAGAGGAGCATAGGATTGATGTGTTCATAGGGATTTTAAAGGATAAAATCCAACATGAGATTCACCTTTGGGAACTTGATTCATTTTAGAAGGCATTCAGGTTGGCAAGAAAAATGGAAAGAAAAATTATGGCAATCAGGAAGCCTACCACTCACAACTATAAAGATGGAAGTGTTGTTACCCCTAGCCTTCCACAACCTTCAAGGTTGACACCACAACAATTGGAAGAAAACAGAGCAAAAGGGATTTTTTACAGTTGTGATAGCAAATACGCTAAAGGTCACAAGTGTGCTAAGAAGAAATTATTTTACATAGATTGTGAAGAGGAGGAACAAAAGGAACAAGAAACATCAAAAGGGAACAAACACTAGATTAATAAGAAATGAATCCGACAATATGTTGTAATGCATTGGCTGGAATTACCACTCCTCAAACTATCAATATAGAAGGACATATTAGGAAGAAAAAGGTAATAATGTTGATTGATTCGAGAAGTACCCATAATTTTATTCATTGCAAGATAGCCAAGCAATTGAATTGCTTCCTATATCCATCACCAGAGTGTCAAATGATGGTTGTAAGTGGAGGAACCATAAATTTCTCTAGAAAGTGCCATAATATCAAGATATTCATGGGAGAATATGTATTGAATAGCCCAATGCTTTCCATTCCAATGGGTGGTGCTGATGTTGTAATATGAGTCAAATGGCTACAATCCTTGGGTACAATATCTCTTAATTTTCAAGAAATTTTCATGAAATTTTGTTTGGAAGGAAAGGAAGTTAAATTAAGGGGTATTGCAGGGAAATTAGGAAATATAATCAGCTCTAACAGAATGACAAAGCTTCTAAAGAAAGAAAAACGAGGCGTAATTTCACGATTATGTTTGCTAGAGGTTCCCACATTGAAATCATCTATTTCTCCAGATCTCCAAAAAGTCTTAGACAATCATTCCAAGGTATTTGATACTCCCAAAGGCCTTCATGATCATGCTATTCATTTGATTCTAGGAAGTGTTCCTCCAAACATCAGGTCTTACAAATATCCCTATGCCCAAAAGAGTGAAATTGAATGTATGGTTGCAGAAATGCTAGAGGTTGGTATATCAACTTACTCAAATTTCTTTCTCCACTCTAGTAGTATTGGTGCACAAGAAGGATGGATCATGGCACATGTGTTTCGATTATAGGGAGCTCAACAAGCTCACTATTAAATACAAATTTCCCATTCCTGTCATTGATGAATTATTGGATGAATTACATGGATCAATTTACTTCACCAAGCTTGATCTTCATTCAGGATATCATCAAATCAGAATGAAGACTGAAGACATTCCAAAAACAACATTTAGAACTCATGAGGGTCATTATGAATTTTTGGTCATGCCTTTTGGCCTTACCAATGCACCTTCTACATTTCAAGGTTTGGTGAATTCCATTTTCAAACGCTCCCTTAGAAAATTTGTGTTAGTATTTTTTGATGATATACTAATCTACAAAAAGTCTTGGAAGGATCATGTTCAACATGTTGATAGGGTGCTCAAACTATTGGAGGAGAAACAATTACATGCAAAAAGCTCCAAATGGTTCTTTTGAGTACAAGATGTGGAATATCGAGGTCATATTGTATCTCATGAAGGTGTTAAGGTATACCCTAGCAAAATCAAAGCCATTAAGGAATGGAAAATCCCCACATCCATAAAGAATTTGCAAGGATTTCTTGGGTTGATAGGGTATTATCGCAAGTTTGTTACTAATTATGGGAGAATAGCAGCACCTCTAACAACATTATTGAAGAAAGATGCATTTTCATGGACTGCAGAAGCAACAAAGGCCTTTGAACATCTTAAAGAGGCAATGTGACAAGCACTGGTTTTAGCTATGTCGGACTTCACAAAAACCTTTATTGTGGAATGTGATGCCTCGGGAAATGGAATTGGTGTTGTTTTAATGCAAGAAAAAGGACCCATTACTTTCTAAAGTCGTCCAATCAAAGGAAAGTATTTACACAAAGCTATTTATGAGAAGGAAATTGTGGTAATAATACATGCACTAAAGCAATGGACCTTACCTAATGGGAAGACAATTCAAGGTAAAAAACAGATCATGATTGTCTTAAATACTTTTTGGAACAAATATTATCTTCAGAAGAGCTGCAAAAATGGGTCACAAAGATGTTGGGTTATGTCCTTGAAATCATCTACAAAAAATGGAAGCAAAATTTTGTTGCAGATGCACTGTCAAGAAAATATGAGGATGTGGAAGCACTGCTCTATGTCATTTCTAATCCGACCTGATTGGATAACCATAGTAAGGGATGAATGGAACAATGAAAAAGAGGTGTGGATTCTCATTCGGAAGTTGTAGTAATATCCCAATATATCTTATACATTTATCTACAAAAATGATTCATTATGGTACAAAGATCATTTATATCTATGTAAGAATTCCCAACTTAAACAAAATATTCTCTTGGAATTTCACACCTCCCCCTTCGGAGGGCACTAGGGATTTTTAAAAACTTATTATAGGGTTAAGAAGGAATTATTTTTGGATGGCCTTAAATCTGATATTCAGAAGTTTGTGATGAAATTTTTGGTTTGCCAACAAAATAAAGTTGAGACAATTAAGAAATCGCGATAAAGGAAATGTTGGCAATACTACATGCACTTAAGAAATGGCGACCCTAC
Source organism: Pinus taeda (assembly GCA_000404065.3). Lineage (NCBI taxonomy): Eukaryota > Viridiplantae > Streptophyta > Pinopsida > Pinales > Pinaceae > Pinus > Pinus taeda. The sequence continues at coordinate 90,459 of APFE030371513.1, read as the reverse complement.
CTAATGGGAAGACAATTCAAGGTAAAAACGAATCATGATAGTATTAAATACTTTTTAGAACAAAGATTATCTTCAGAAGAGCAACAAAAATGGGTCACAAAGATGTTGGGTTATGCCTTTGAAATCATCTACAAAAAAGGGAAGCAAAATGTTGTGGCAGATGCGCTCTCAAGAAAGGATGAGGACGTGGAAGCATTGCTTTGTGCCATTTCTATTATCCAACTAGATTGTATAGACGAAGCAAGGGATGAATGGAAGAATGAAGAAGAAGTGTGGGTACTCATTCAAAAGTTACGACAAGATCCCAGTACATCTGATACATTTAGCTGGAAAAATGATTCATTATGGTACAATGTTCACTTATACCTATGTAAGAATTCCCAACTCAAACAAAAGATTCTTATGGAATGGCACACTTCTCCCTTAGGAGGGCACTCAAGATTTTTAGAAACTTACCACAGGGTTAAGAAGAATTTTTTTTGGGATGGCCTTAAATCGGATATTCAAAAGTTTGTGGTGGAATGTTTGGTCTGCCAACAAAATAAAGTTGATACAATTGAGACCCCAGGTCTATTACAACCTTTATCCATTCCAAACCAACGTTTGGAGGAGGTTTCAATGGATTTTATCACAAGTTTACCCAAGTCCGAAGGAAAGAGTGTCATCATGGTGGTAGTTTACAGACTTACCAAGTATGCACACTTTTGTGCATTATCTCATCCATTTAAATCCAATACAATTTCTACTGCATTTATGGAAACAATTCAAAAGCTACATGGAAACCCAAAGATTATTATAAGTGACAAAGATCCCATTTTCAGTGGAAAATTTTGGACATAATTATTTTCTTGTCTTGGTACTCAGTTAGCTCATAGCTCATCTTATCATCCTCAATTTGATGGGAAAACTGAGATAGTAAACAAATGTTTGGAAGGATATCTTCGGTTCTTTGTCTTTGATAAACAAACATAATGGGTCAAATGGTTGCCTCTGGCTGAATGGTGCTATAACACTTCCTTCCATACTGCAGAAAAAATGACCCCATTTATGGCACTTTATGGATAACCTCAAGCAGTGGAAGATCACATCGAACATCAACAATAAGTTCTCCAACTCTTAAAGGATAACCTCACTTTTGTGCAGAATAGAATGAACTAGCAGGTAGATCAACATTGCAGGGAAAGAAGTTTTGATGTAGGTGACTGGGTATTCCTACGTCTACAACCATATAAACAAATGTCCCTCAAGCAAGATAAGAAGGATAATAAATTATCATCAAAGTATTATGGCCCATACAAGGTGTTGCCAAAGATTGGTACTATGGCATACAAATTGGAGCTTCCTGCAGCTTCCCGAGTGCACCCAGTTTTCCATGTTTCATGTTTAAAGATGATTATAGGTAACAGGTTCCCAGTTCAAACAATATTTCCAAAACTTGACGAGGAAGGAAAAATCATATTGGAACCTAAAGCAGTCACAGAAACAAGAACTCGACAGCTACGAAATCAATCAATTTCGGAGTATCTCATTAAGTGGAAAAAATTACCCGCTAAAGATCCCACATGGGAGGATGAGAATTTTATACAGAAGCATAGATAACTACTCAAGCATTGAGGACAACACTTTTTTGAAGGAGGGGCATGTTAGGTCCCTATAATACTAGTGATTCCCCCATTACTATTGTCATTGTAGCCCTTATTTTTATTATTGTGCCCCTATTGTCCCCATATTTTTATTAGTGTGCCCCATAGAAGCCACTATTGTTATTGTTGTGCCCTTATATTATTATTGTTATGTCAACTTTGATTATATTGTGACTCCTTAGACTCCTATATATAGAAAGCAGGTTTAGTCATTTGTATCATCCAATAATTGTTCATTGTGTAATGTAAAGGAGGTTTCCCCCTCGAAGAGTCTGATTGTGAAGTTGTTGATCTATCTTTTCTATATTTTTGTGAGTTGGTTCATAACATTGGATAATTAAAGTACTCAGGAAGGATATTTAGTTATCAAATATCTTCTTCTTTCATCTATCACAAACATTTAAAGGATGGTATGTTGTTAATATTGGGATCAACACTTTGAGAAATATTTACGTTTATAAATTATGTACATGTAAATGGTTTGAGTCATTGATCATCCATTTCAAATAAAATCCTCATTTATATGCTTTTTCACATTTCTCAAGGCAAGAAATCTCTTCAAAGGAACAACAACTCAGAAGACTATGTGGCGAAATAAACATGATTGTGACAACCACAACACTTGGCTATCTGTTAGTTCTCCTTCTTTTCTTTGGAAATTCCTTAAGTCAAGTAATGTCTAGACATAAAATATGATACATTCGAGAAGCAATATTTGAGTAAAACCATGATAATTGTACCTATGCTGGAATCCTTATTCCTTAACTTGGTGTTTTACATACTATTCCAATCAAGTAGAGAAAGGAAATGGGAAAATCAATAGTGAGCAAATCGATATCAGAGGTATATATATCCTTCTTTGAAGGAGAAACCTCTTCTTCTCTCAATAAGTCACGATCCCTCTTCCACCCCAACAAAATAATATGTGCATAAGGACAATTCTATAAATAAAAATAAATAAAGTGTGAAAGAAAAGGAAAGGCTTCTTGTGCAGAGAGGTGAAGCAAATAACTTCACGAGGGCATTGACCAGGCTTGCTGGTAGTGAAGCAATGTTTATGTTTATGTAGTTATTCCACTAGGGTACTATCTAAGCATGTTGACAAAAGAGAAACAACAAAGACGAAAATAAGAATTTGATTATATTTTACTCACAACTACATATTACCCTTCTCCTAGATCATAACAATTGTGAAATGGAAAAATCTATTGATGTGATAAACCAAGGAAGGGAATGGAGGGTACTACATATATAATTGGGTTAATTATGGAAACCAAATTAATCCTTGATGAATCAATACTTCCTAAAGGGATAATTCTTTGCTAAAATATATTCCTAGGCAAAAAAGCTAAAATTTGCCCAGTGTGCCACCAAGTGTTGTTGATGCTATAACACCCTCCAAAATTTTGATATATTCAAATTTTGGAGCCTACCTTTTATTATGTGAAGTGTCACTTTTGGTCGACAAGTGTCAGTATATGTTTCTACACATATTTCAAGGGTCCATGCTCCTTCCTAAGTGTCATTGGATCATCAAGGATAACAATAATGCACTTTAGAGTCATAGTACACTTTCCAGTCATAAAACAACACTTTTGGTCACAGTTGCACATACTTCATCTGTTACACTTGGAGATTGTTTCTGAAATGGAATTTTGATGTATATTTCTCAGTATTGGGGGTCATATCTAAGTTTTTCTGATGAATTTAGATGTTTCACTCTTGATCATACTCCTAACTTAGTGTGTTTTCAACATTTCACCCTTCCATATTTAGACAATTTTCTGACTTTGCAAGCTTGCCCACTAGACTAGAAAGAGTGCACTACAAACTCTTAAGAGTAAGCGGAGACCCTACTTGTTAGTTGAAACTATGCTTTGTACCCATAAGTGCTCTCTCCAATGCACAAAACATTCCTAGTAAATAAACCCTCCTCCCTATTGCTGTGCCCTGCGCTAGTTAAGCCTCATTCTCCAAGTTGAGTGCACTGTGCACTCTCAGTGGGCAGTGATGACTTCTATTGTGCCTTATGGCTATGCCTTGTGCCTTCTTTATGGCCCTGGATCTCTCTTCTAAGCACACAACACATCCTTAATGAACAATCACGCTGCCTTGTCCCTTGAAGTTGTGCCCTACACCCATTAGACCTCATTATCTTGCAGAGATGCACATGATGCAGTGCTAGTGATCAGTGAAGCCCCTCCTTGCCTCTTGTAAGTGTGCCTTACACCCAAAATATATATGTCTCTTCCCCTAGTGCATTGTTGAACCACAATAAGAAAATATGCATCATGCATAATATAATAGGAGATTTATGGGCTAACGGTTGCTTTCCATGAGTTATCTACACCCGCAGATATTTTATAAAGCATGGAAAAGATCAGCGAGGAGATATGTCAAGAAATGTTTCCAAAGGAATTTTTTTGAATACAAAAAAGCACAATAAGAACATGTTGCGACAATTGAAAGAAAAATGGATTTTGATGATCAAAGTGGCTCATGAAGACTCCAAAATCATTCAAGGCCCTTTGGAGGGTAGAAGGAAACGACTACAAGATTTGTTATGAGTATTGAAGACATAATGGTAGTGTCGTCACTCTTCTAAGAACTTTATGTACATGTCACAATGGGTCCGAGCAGTCAATGTTAATGACTTGTCATGTTGTCGTCATATGATGATGTGGAAATGACGATGTAATCTTGTAAATACTATAAACGTAAATATGTGGAAGTCCAAGAGTCATATATGGACAAAAGAGATACATGGAGAAGTCTGAAAGTCATATAGAAGTCCAAACATCACATTAGAAGTCAAAGAGTCATGTGGGAAGTTTAAGAGTCATGGGGATATGAAAGGTTATTCCTCTTGCTATAAAAGAAGCCTCATTACTCAAAGAAAGGATTTTTTACCTTGGATTCTCCAACCAAGCATTAGAGAGAAAGATAATTCCTTTCAAGAGTGAGTAATGGCTTAATTCTCCAATATTGGAGTTAGTGGTGCTTCATTGTATCATGTATCTTGGAAATTTTGCTTAATATTTGAAGCTCATTAAGCTAACACATTTTCATGCGTATATTGTGGATGTATTAAGACTATTCTTTGGGTGTTTGTGGTATATGTTGACATTCACATGTACTAAAGATATTGAACTATTTCATTGGATTTAGTGCTCATCTTATTGGAAGTGTGTTGTAATTGTTTTAATGATCGTTGCATCTATGTGAACTATTTCGTTTGATGACTAATGATTCTTTCATATGTATGTTCCCATGTCTTTATTTTAATAGTACTATTACGTTTCTCCTAAAGAATCACTTTTGCTTCCTCCCGGTGAAAGAACATAGATACATTTGCAATTGAACACTTCACAAGGCACACCTACTTGCTCATTCAAAAGTACATGTCCATTTCTCTCTATTTCTAAATACTATAACCAAGGAAATTATTTAATAAAATGGTAGACATGCCATATTTCCGGATGGGGCTCCTATACCAAACGGTGTGAGGCTTAATTGGGACTTCATATCGGGGAGGCCCCCTCTATGTTGGTGGGATATAGCACCGTCAACAATATGGAAATAATGCAAATATAAATGAGAAGCCATTTCCACGAAGTTAGAAACAACTTGTGGCCTATTAATAGTGATCTCTAACCCCGACTCCCAGTTTCTTTACTCTACTATGGAACAATATACAAACGCATCAAATAAAACCCCTACTCCTCCCATGAACCTACTTTTAACAGTCTAATACCAGATTTGGGTTAGATTTGGCTCCTTTAACTTTCAAATAGAATTATAACTTTTACCCTTCTAAAGTTTTCTTCTTATTCCACATGTGGCTAGCCCCTTTTTCATGAGAAACAAGACTTGACATGACATCCTCTTGAATCATGGCAGTCAAACAAGAAGGTCAAATTCGAGGAGGTATAATTTTTTACACAAAACCTGGTTAACATATTTCTTGCATTTTTGGAAAGGCCTCCAAGTGTAAAACAACACCAAGGGGTCTAGCAAATTTGATACTTTTCGAACCTTATAAAAATCATTTAATTCCTCAAAATTCCCTTGGAAGGTTTCAAATCTTGATTCTCCAAATTGGGACTTGCTGGTAAAATTGACTTGCAAGCTTATTCCTCCAATTTTTCCACTCTTTAAACATCAAGATAGATGAAAAATAATATAATCATCCAATATGAATCACTTGTAGAAACCTTATTTCAATTCCACCTTGGGTGAAATGGTGTTATTTTGATGGATATCTCTCTATGCTATAAAAGTTGAACTAAGACACAACATGCTTTTTTTGCTTTTAGGTGAAGGTTAAGTTATTTGTTTGAGTTTTCCTATATTTCTCCATTAGGTAGCTTGAGCCTCCATTATTTGCTTGTTTCTTGATTGAGAGAGTTTGGATTGGGATAGTTATTATGTAGAAAGTGAAGGATGCACCAATCACCCAACTCACCTTGAATCTCAACACTAGAAGATAAGTAGGTTCCTTTCTTTTGGTTTGACTTGCATGTGATTGGCATTATGAAAGCTTGAATGGTGATGCATTTTTTTCTATCCCATTTGCTTCTATCCTTATCCACCATTAGTTATCAAGTTATTTATTATATCCTTGGGCTTGTCATGCGTTTTTCTCACCAATACCATAAAAGTCAACTCCCCAAGCTTGTTTATGGTTTCCCATATCAATGTTCTCATAGTGTTAATTCTTATAAAGTTGTCTATATTTTTTGGAAGACAGGAGAGCCTTGTCACTCAAACCCACACCTTGTTTTATCTTAGCTAAACCAATATTTGTGTTAGGTTTAAATCCATTATTTGGCCACTTCCTATATCGGAGACACAAACCCATGAATCACCCTCCATTATTTTACCCTTTACTTCTTGCAAATCCCAAAATTACCTTGGAAGTTGCTAGAAAACTATTTGTTAGAGTCGACATGTTGTTTGGGTTAGAAATCATTGTGTAAAATTGCATTTAGTTGTTTGGTTGTAGGTAGTAAGTTTATGAGCACTATATGTTTAGTTTTGGTTTGCACTAATATGGTAAAATAATTCCCTTTAAATCATGGTTAGATGCAATCTTGATATTTGTGCTATAACATTTTTTTAGGAAGCTTTCAGCCATACAAATATGAGGAAGTTTAGGAGATACATAGTACTACATGTGGTAAAACTTTTACATTCTAATTTTCTATAATATTGGACATATTAATACATGTGGTAAGACTTTTAGATTCTGATTTGTTGATTAGGGAAGTTAATGCTATGGATACCACTACTTCCTAAGGGGAGACGATTCCTCTAGGTGGATATTGGTGGTCACCCACCTCTTCCATTGACTCAATGTTCTCTATCTTCTTGGTAGTTTTTTATGGTTTTCTTGGTTCCAAAATTATGGGGTTGTTTAGAGGCCCTAATAGATGTTTTTTGGAATTCTATGGTTGAATGTTGTAGTACTCAAATATTTATTTCCAAGGAGCTACTATGTTCTCCAAATAAATATTGTATGCGAAAGTTGCACCCCTAAGAAGTTGATGTACCAACTAAATAATTTGTGTCTCATAAACCTTTTGGAACTTCATCTTAGATTTTTAAGCTTTTGAACCTATAGGGATATTGATTTATGTTAAAAGGCCAATATTTCAACCTCTTGTGATATATTTTTCCAAAGTGTATAGACACCATTTCTCTCTCTCTTCATCGATAGCTACTATCATTCTAGCTAGCTTGTGTTTTACAATATTTTATTATTTCATTTAATAGAAGTTGGGTTTTCACCATATTATTATGCTTTCTATTATAATTGTATGTGTGTGTGTTTCATATCCTTTCACACTTCATTTCATTCCTTGTACAACCAAAATCAATGCAATGCTTCTTTTATCAAAATATTTAGATTAGATTCACATGTATTGATGGCTCCCAAATGAATCACTTACATGCTTTAGAAGAGTGCTTTTTATCCTCACATTTTCTTAACCTTTTTTATATATTATATTGAAATCATATTCATTGATAAGGAAAATTGGTGTACATGCACATTACCTACATTACATTTCCTACCCTTTAGGCGGTCCTACTATCATTAGTAGCTACTATTTATAATATGCCTATTTTTAGATCTAACTACCATGTGGGATGAAATGTGGCAATGAATAGGAATTGAGCCAATAGTGACATGGATATTTCTTATCTACTAATATGCACTTCCTTATTCCTAGCCATCGTATCCACAAGTCCACACTTTTTTCTTACTTTTGTAGATAAACCTATTCAAAATCCTATCCACTTATCCATTTTTCCTAGTGTTCATAGTCCTAAATGAATTCATCAACATTGGGGAAAACCATCCGGTCGGGGATCTTAGATCATACCCTTTTTTGTTTGGAATGGTGGCTCCGATTGGAATTGTGGGACCAATTTCCCTTAAATAAAATTATATGTAGTGGGATGGAAGGTGTTACACAATATTTTGTCACACCTCCTGCACTTCCCTGTGACATACCTCGAAGTGCCCAAAACATGACCATTATACAATATACTCATCTATGTATACAACTCAGATCCCTCCTAAGACTTTGACTGGAAAATGCCTCGAGCTTTCCCTAAAGAAATAGCTCTTAAAACCCTAAAATGAGGATCATAGCTCTTATAAAGTTTAAAACAATGATGGTCGTCTTTGCACTATACTTAGCCAATGATGGCATTGCTTTGCTCCCTTGCATACCCATGATGATCCCAAAAAGGTAATTTTCCTAAAGAGGATGAGAAGCTTCATGATCTAGAAGCTTCCAGAGTGGCGAGCTAGAGCTTGTTTTGCATAGATGTGGTCGAATCCTCTCAACTTGGCCTCTTTGTCTTATCCCTATGAGCTACCTCCTTGAGATGAGGGCCTAATACTATCTTTGGAGAAGTCCTAACTCCCTTTCCCAGCCTATAAATTCATCCTATCCCATTCCCAATTGGTTGGTCTATGTCTATTTGCACCCTTATGCTAAGCTTGTGCCTAGAGACTATTCATTAGACTTGGAGAAGGAGTGCTTGGAGAGTTCTTGGCTTGGACTTGGATTACCACTCAAGGAGAGAATTTCAACATCAAGGATTTGGTTGTAAGCTTCCCTTTATCTATTAATAATATACAACTGCTGGTTCATCTTCCCAAAATATATATGTTCATGTATTATTTAGCTTGGCATTCCTTGATCAGTTAACTAGGTCGTTATTGGATTTGCTATTGGTTTTGGAATGCTTTGTTGTCTCTTGATCACTTGTGCAGTTAAATAAACACTGAGAGAAGCAGGAACAAGTCCGTGACAGAAGTGGTTCAAGGCCTTCAACAAAGGAAACCATAATAGCATTAGAATGAGGTAGGTCATCTCCTTCGTTATTCTTTTCAATTAGAACCCGGGAAGATGTCTAGTTGATTGTCACTTTAGTTGCTAGACCCACTCATTGGGCTAGAGGGATCGTCTCTGTCTGCAGAGAGGATTAACCTTATCAACAAAATGGCGACTCCATTGGGGAGCCTATTATCCTTTCCTTCCAATTCTTCACCTTGTCTTTTGACGAGTTCGATCAACCATCCATTTTTAGACTTAATTGCTTGTCTATAGTTAGTCTCACTTTTTGGTAGATGCTTGAAGGTTGTTGATTTGAGTTGTTCTTGAAGATTTTGTGTTTTTTCTTTGTTTTTCTTTCCCATCACATTTTTAGCCCTGAAAATCACAATAATATCGTTAATGTGTTGATTACAGTAGCGATGATCGATGCTTGTCTCTTAATAGGTGTGATTATAGCAGAAGGTAAAGAAATTTAGGGTTTGTCTTCTGATTTTTAGTTCTTTTGCCTTCTCCCGGTGATTTACCACTGTGATTTGAGTTGATTATTTTCCTTCCTAATTGCAATCGCCTCTTAACTTGGTTTAAGTGTGTTTGAAGTTTGATTATAATTTTAGGGTTTCATCCTTCATCCGCTCGTTGATCTTCTCATCAGATATCAATTACCTGTGTTAAAGAGTCTTTTGTGTGTGTGGGGGTCCTTTGCAAATCACTTTTAGTTCTTGTGTCTTAAGTTGTTTTCATTAGTTTCAGATTGAGTAGATACTACGAAAGTCGCTTAAGTTTTTATTTGACAAACAATAAATTACAAATTGATTATCTCATTTGAATCGAAAGGAAGTGTTTTCTTTCAGTTTGGATTTCAAAAAGTGAAAGTGTTTATCTTTTCATACTTTTCAAAGTATTTTTGTTGCATTCAAATCATTAATGTGAAAGATATTTTCATGTTTGTTGGCTTGTTTTCATTCTCTTTTACTTTTTGCACTAGATTACATTGATTACACTAAAGTTAAAAAGGGAAAAATATCATTAGATACTAAAGTAGTTTTCTTTAAGGTTATGTTTTAGGCATTGTATTTGCTTATGATATGAAAGATTAGATTTCATGTTTTGCATTTAGAATTTGAAAATTTTCATAAATGCATTTTTGCTTGTTTTATGCATGATTCAAGTATTTGTCTTCCTTAAATAGATAACTTTCATTGAATTGAAGGATTTCATTTCATCATTTAGTTGCATTTTAGGAACCAGTAAAATCGTTAATGCCTTGAAATTGAAACATAATTCCAAGACCAACTTTATCCACAGGAAGCCAAGTCTGTTGCCCTATAAATGTGATACACTGAACACAACATTCAGGGAGATTTCTTGCACGTACGTCAAGTCCTTGGTAAATTTATTTGCTGAGGTGTATATTGCAGTTCATGGTTACTTGGTACTCCTTTAGCCTAGAGTCACCTGAGTGGTCATTTCGATCTTTATGACTCTTTAAATTTGAAAAGATCATCGAGCACTTGTCCTTTCAAGCTTGCTAAACCATTGAAAGCGACTAGAGTCACCTTTTCACCCTTTTATCGACTCTTAAAATATGAAGGAAAAGTTTTTGTTTCTAAAAATAATTGCACACAATAAACATGTCGAACCTAAGAAGTTGCTTCTTGGACCAATATTGAGTAATTCCCTATTAATTTCAAGATTGTTAATAAATCCCTCAACGAATCTCCTTTCATTTTCTTCTCTTACGAGGAAGTCATCATGGTTGAACCATTGAGTTCATCTCATAGTTCGTCTTCATTGTCTGATACTGAAGGGTCCTCCCAAGGAGTTAATCCAGAGCTTCCTCAATCACTTGAGGATCAAGGTTTTGAAATTGGGATTATTCCAAGTATCTAACCCTTGTCTTCTTATCCACCTCCATCAGATTCCTGGTCACCTCAAGAATCTTATCCCAAGACCCTAGACAATCCTATTCAGACCCCTAAGAGTCTGCAGAGGCTTTTTATTCATCCTTTGGATCTGTTATTCGATTTTGTTGTGATATATCCTAAATGTCCTTACAGTCCCTACGATCGGCCTGGTATTCATTTGGAGTTATCTCCTCGTACATCTCAGATTCCTCATCACCAGTTATTTCCATCTATGGAGTCAAAAGGTTAAATCCAAACCTCTTCTCTGGGTCATTTGGAAGTTTCCGCTACCCATACTCCTCATATCGATGATGAAAAAGGGTATGAATTTCCTCCAGAAGGCTTTCCTTTTACAAGAAGAGTCCCATCTCTCACTCTTCCTGAAACTAGTGGACCCATGTTGCCACCTCGTTATACAACCTTAGCTCAGTTACTTTCAAATACTCCTAGTTCTTTGTCAGTGTATCAAAACCCCATTTGGTCTTCAAATGCTATGCCTACATCCGGTTTGTTCATTTCGAACGCGACCTCTCGCACTTCTGTACAAACTGCTGTCATGTTGAGGTCATGTCTTTGGAGGAAACTCCTTGGAACAGTCTCCATCATCATTCTTCATTTATTCCCAGCCTCAGTGAGATGCCTTCATGTCTTGAAGCATTTTTTTCTCATTGGCCAATGCATCCACTTCGAACACCTATCCTGGTGGATGAAGTCTTGTCAGAGGGTAATATGGGAAACATTACTGCAACCCTACCTATTGACATTTCAGTCCATCCTGAAATCATCAAAATATTTCAACTAGGGGCACATTTTCATCATCATGAGATCATGTTTTTCATGCCTCCTTTCATGATATTTATTCACTGAGTCTCTACCATTTTCTCATTATTGCCATGGGGTTTTCATCTTATGACTCATAACCGTCACTCGTTCGGGGGGCATGGGGGCATAACCTTTTATGAGTTTTACTCTATTATTTGGCCGAGTCAATGCTTACACGTCATGTCAATGATGAAACTCTAGTTTTCTTCTCTGTTGATTGATTACTTGAGTTCAGAAATGGACTCCCTTTGAAGAAGTATTATGTGTGAAATTCATGGAATAACTTTTGTACATTAGTGTGTCAATTCATTAGTGGACGTTTTGAGCTTTGGTGTGTTTGTTTGCTTTGCATACATGTGTTTTTTTTCTTACCCTGTGTTCCACTCGGTTTGCAGTTGTCGTTAAGCCATTACGTTGGTTTTGCTGATGGTGCTTGTCGTAGCACATGAAACTTGTCTTCTGCAACATGGGTATTATATGACCCTAATGGACAAGTGATTAACTTACAAGGTATGTGCCTTGGTCGAACAATTAATAACATTGTTGAATATAGTGTAGTCATTGAAATCTTGTCAGAAGCAATTTCTCTTGGCATTAGGGATTTAGTTTTCAAGTTGGATTCACAGCTTGTTGTGTTACAGCTAAACAATCATTACTCAGTGAGAAATCCACAAATATTGCGTATGTATCTACGTGTTAGATTACTTGAAATAAATTTTGATTTCATCAAATATCAACATATTCCAGGTAATTTAAATTCATTAACTGATGCATTAGAAAATTCTGTTCTTGATAGGCATCTGCATCATTTATAAAACTGATCATATTATGGGCACATAAGTAGAAAATAAAACAAGCATATGTATATATATGTCATGTCTGTTAGAGTGTTTACATCAAGATATCAAAAATAGAGTGTTCTGGGACACTTGGCTTTCTAAGCCTACAAAATGTGTAAAAGAACTAGAAATACTATCAGCTTGCATAATTCTCATGATAGCACGAGACCGCTCTAATCACTCGGCCTAATAGCCAACGCAGCCTCACAGATGCTCCCAATGTGTGTCTCTACCAACGCAGTGGAACATCATCAATAGTGGAATACTCTGGGACTGCTCGAGTTATCACCTCTAGGTTTCACTCCATCTCAGCTAAGGGGTCTGCCCCTTCTTCATAGTCTGTGCCCACTATTTGATGTGCAACTCGCCATGCTATTGGTGACATGACCGATGGTCTCTCTAGTCCCACATCTACACATTTATCACAAGTTGAGTCTCAGTTTACACTTTTCCAAAAAAATCATATAACTTGAAAAAATCCAAAGAACAAGCTTTTACCAACATCGGTCCACTGTTCTCCTAGTAGGAGAGGTAGATCTGGATCCCACCTGAAGTTCGTACTAGCATAAGAATAGTCATCTACCACGAGTAGTTGGCATTCTAGCCAAGAAAAAAATTGTGGTGGGTAATACATGTGCTGACCCGTTCCTCCTTGAGGCATGAGTTGACTCCATCTCATGAGTCTTGGATCTCAGGGGGCAAGATTTGGTATCTCTGCCCACTGATACCAGGATAAGGGCACTCGCTCTAAAAAAAAGGTTACCAGTTGACCCTAGACATAAGCATGGTACGCAATATGTGGGTTGTAAGGTTGTTAAACCTGTTGACCCTGGACATAAGGAGATTGAGCCCGCTGGTATAGGGGTTGACCTTGGGCTTGCAAAGGCTAACCTTGTTGATACACATATAAATCTTGCTGTTGTGAAGGTTGACTTTGTTGTTGCAAAGGATGACTTTGCTACTGTAAAGGTTGACCTTGCTGCTGCAAAGGTTGGCCTTTGTGAGTACAAAGGTTGAGTAGAATTGCTGAACAAACTGAGTTTCTAGCTGCAAAGGCTGTTAATACTGTGACAAAGTTTGCCCCTACTACTGTAATAGTTTCCCTCACTATGTCAATGTTTTCCCTTGCTGTTGTGAAGCTTTCTCTTGCTTCTGCAAAGGTTGTCCTTGTTGCTGCAAGGGTAGCTGGAAAATTCCTTGGGATATACCCTGTGGGTATTGGTAATTTCATAGCCTGCACCCACTATCTGATGTGAAACTCACCATGCTATTGTCGACATGTCTGGTGGTCTCTCTAGTCCCACATCTACTGCGAAGGTTGACCTCGTTGCTACAAAGGGCAACTTTCTTGCTGTAAAGGTTGACCTTGCTGCTGCAAAGGTTGGCCTTGCGAGTACAAAGGTTGAGTAGACTGCTGAACAAAATGATTTTGTGGATGCAAATGCTACTGAGAGTGTGGAAAAGGTTTCCCCTGCTTCTATAACAGTTTCCCTTGCTGCTATAATGTTTGCCCTTGCTGCTACGAAGGTTTCCCTTACTGCTGAAAAGGTTGTCCTTGTTGCTGCAAGGGTAGCTAGATAGTTCCTTGGGATATACCATGTGGGTATTGGTAATTTCATAGTTTGCACCCACTATCTGATGTGAAACCCGCAGTGCTATTGGTGACATTCCCAATGGTCTCTCTGGTCCCACATTTGCACATTTATCACAAGTTGAATCTCAGTTTACACTTTTCTAAAAAATCATAAAACTTGAAAACATCCAAAACACAAGTTTTTACCTGCATCGGTCCACTGTTCTCTTGATGGCAGAGGTAGATCTAGATCCCACTTGAAGTCCGTACCAGCATAAGCATAGTCATCTACCATGAGTAGTTGGAATTCTAGCCAAGCAAAAAATTGTGGTGGGTAATACATATACTGACCCATTCCTCCTCGAGGCATGAGTTGACTCCATCTCACAAGTCTTAGATCTCGGGGGCAGGATTTGGTACCTCTTCCCACTGATACCAGAATAAGGGCTCTCGCTCTAAAACGAAGGTCGCCAGTTGACCCTGGACATAAGCATGGTACACGGTATATAGTTTGTAAGGTTGTTGAACCTGTTGACCTTGGACATAAGGATATTGACCCTGTTGTTGCAGGGGTTGACCTTCGACTTGCAAAGGCTGACCTTGTTGATATGCATATAAATATTGCTGCTATGAAGATTGACCTTGTTGCTGCAAAGGCTAACTTTGTTGTTGTAAAGGTTGACTTTGCTACTACAAAGGTTGGCTTTGCGAGTACAAAGGTTGAGTAGACTCTTGAACAAACTGAGTTTGAGGCTGCAAAGGCTACTGAGACTGTGGAAAAGGTTACCCCTACTGCTATAACAGTTTCCCTTACTACTGCAATGTTTTCCCTTGCTACTGCGAAGGTTTCCCTTGCTGCTACAAAGGTTGTCCTTGTTGCTGCAATGGTAGCTAGATAGTTCCTTGGGATATATCATGTGGGTATTGGTAATTTCATAGTCTGCGCACACTATCTGATGTGGAACTCGCTGTGCTATTGGAAACATGCACGGTGGTCTCTCTAGTCCCACATCTATTGTGAAGGTTGACCTTGTTACTGCAAACGCTGAATTTGCTGTTGTAAAGGTTGACCTTGTTGCTGCAAAGGTTGGCCTTACGAGTACAAAGGTTGAGTAGAATACTGAACAAACTGAGTTTGTGGTTGCAAAGGTTGCTGAGACTACGGAAAAGGTTGCCCTTGCTACTATAATAGTTGCCCTTGCTGCTATAAAGGTTGTCCTTATTGTTGCAAGGGTAGTTGGATAGTTCCTTGGGATATACCCTGTGCGTATTGGTAATTTCATAGTCTATTCCCACTATCTGATGTGTGACCCATCATGCTATTGGCGACATGCATGGTGGTCTCTCTAGTCCCACATCTGTACATTTATCACAAGTTGAGTCTCAGTTTATGCTTTTCCAAAATATCATAAAACTTGAAAAAATTCAAAAAAAAAGTTTTTACCTGCATCGATCCACTATTCTCCTGGTGGCAGAGGCAGATCAAAATCCCACCTAAAGTCTGTACCAGCATAAGCATAATCGTGTACCATGAGTAGTTGGCATTCTAGCCAAGAAAAAAATTGTGGTGGGTAATAGATATGCTTACCTGTTCCTCCCCAAGGCATGAGTTGAATCCATCTCACGAGTCTTGAACTTTGCAGGGTAGGATTTGGTACCTCTGCCCATTGAAACCAGAATAAGGGAATTCGCTTTAAAAATAAGGTCACCAGTTGATCCATGACATAAGCATGGTCATGGTATATGAGTTGTAAGGTTGTTGAACCTGTTGACCTTGGACATAAGGAGATTGGCCCTGCTCCTGCAGGGGTTGACCTTGGGCTTGCAAAGGATCACCTTGTTGATACACATATAAAGCGTTCTACTGTGAAGGTTGACCTTGTTGTTTCACAAGTTGACTTTGTTTCCGTAAAAGTTGACCTTGCTGCTACAAAGATTGGCCTTGCGAGTACAAAGGTTGAGTAGACTGTTGAACAAACTGAGTTTGCGGCTGCAAAGGCTACTGAGACTACGACAAAGGTTGCCACTACTAGTGTAACCATTTCCCTTTTTTCTACAATGGTTGCCCTTGCTATTGCAAAGGTTTCCCTTGTTGCTACAAAGGTTGTCCTTATTGCTGCAAGGGTAGCTGGACAGTTCCTTGGGATATACCCTGTGGGTATTGGTAATTTCATAGTATGCGCCCACTATCTAATGTGAAAATCGTTGTGCTTTTGGCGACATGCCCGATGGTCTCTCTAGTCCCACATCTGTACATTTATCACAAGTTGAGTCTCAGTTTACACTTTTCCAAAAAGTCATAAAACTTGAAAAAATCCAAAAAACAAGTTTTTACCTACATCGGTCCACTATTATCCCAGTGGCAGAGGTAGATCTAGATCCCACCTGAAGTCTGTACTAACATAAGCATAGTCGTCTACCACGAGTAGTTGGCATTCTAGCCAAGCTAAAAATTATGGTGGGTAATACATATGCTAACCCGTTCCTCCTCGAGGCATGAGTTGACTACATCTCACGGTTCTCAAATCTTGGGGGAAGGGTTTGGCACCTCTACCCACTGGTACCAGAATAAGGGTACTCGCTCTAAAACGAAGGTCACCAGTTTACCTTGGACATAAGCATGGTACATGATATATGGGTTGTAAGGTTGTTGAACCTGTTGACCCTGGACATAAGGATATTTACCTTGCTGCTGCAGGGGTTGACCTTGGGCTTGTAAAGGTTGACCTTGTTGATATGCATATAAATATTGTGGTGGGTAATACATATGCTGGCCATTCCTCCTCAAGGCATGAGTTGTCTCCATCTCACGAGTTTCAAATCTCGAGGGGGCTGAATTTGGTACCTTTGCCCACTTATACCAGAATAAGGGCACTTTTCTCTAAAAAGAATGTCACCTGTTGACCTTGGACATAAGCATGGTACGCAGTATATGAGTTGTAAGGTTGTTGAACCTATTGACCTTGGACATAAGGAGATTGACCCTGTTGCTGCAAGGGTTTACCTTGGGCTTGCAAAGGCTGACCTTGTTGATATGCATATAAATATTTCTATTGTGAAGGTTGACCTTGTTGCTGCAAAGGCTTACTTTGTTGCTGTAAAGGTTTACCTTCATTTGTAAAGGTTGGCCTTGCTAGTACAAAAGTTGAGTAGACTGTTGAACAAACTGAGTTTGTGGCTGCAAAGGCTACTGAGACTACAACAAAGGGTTCCCCTACTACTGTAATAGTTTCCCTTGCTACTGCAATGTTTTCCCTTGCTGCTACAAAGGTTACCCTTGCTGCTGCAAATGTTGTCCTTGTTGCTGCAATGGTAGCTGGATAGTTCCTTGGGATATACCCTGTGGGTATTGGTAATTTCATAGTCTGCACCCACTATCTGATGTGAAACTCGTCGTGCTATTGGTGACATTCCCGATGGTCTCTCTGATCCCACTTTTGCACATTTATCACAAGTTGAGTCTCAGTTTATAGTTTTCCAAAAAATCATAAAACTTGAAAAAATCCAAAAAAAAAGTTTTTACCTGCTGCTGCAGGGGTTGACCTTGGGCTTGCAAAGGCTAACCCTATTGATATGCATATAGAGATTGCTACTGTGAAGTTTGAACTTGTTGTTGTAAAGGCTCACTTTGCTACTGTAAAGGTTGACCTTGCTTCTGCAAAGGTTGGCCTTGTGAGTACAAAGGTTGAGTAGGTTGTTGAACAAACTGAGTTTGTGGCTGCAAAGGCTGTTGAGACTATGAAAAAGGTTTCCATGTTGTTGTAACAATTTCCCTTGCTGCTACAATGTTTTCCCTTGCTACAGCGAAGGCTTCCCTTGCTGCTGCAAAGGTTGTCCTTGTTGTTGCAAGGGTAGTTGGACAGTTCCTTGGGATATACCCTATGGGTATTGGTAATTTCATAGTCTGTGCCCACTATCTGATGTGCAACTCGCCGTGCTATTGGTGACATGCCTAGTTGTCTCTCTCGTCCCACATCTGCACATTTATCACAAGTTGAGTCTCAATTTACACTTTTCCAAAAAATAACAAAACTTGAAAAAATCCAAAAGACAAGTTTTTACCTACTGTTACAGGGGCTGAGTTTGGGCTTGCAAAGGTTGACCTTATTGATACACATATAAAGCTTGTTGTTGCAAAGGTTGACCTTGTTGCTGCAAAGGTTGGCCTTGCAAGTACAAAGGTTGAGTAGATTCTTGAACAAACTGAGTTTGCGGCTGCAAACTCTACCCCTGGAAAGTCTGCCTCTACTGTTGTAATAGTTTCCCTTGTTACTGCAATGTTTTCCCTTACTGTTGTGAATGTTTCCCTTGTTGCTGCAAAGGTTGTCCTTGTTGCTGCAAGGGTAGCTAGACAGTTCCTTGGGATATACCCTGTGGGTATTGGTAATTTCATAGTTTGCACCCACTATCTGATGTGCAATTCGCCTAGTGGTATCTTTGGTACCACATATGCACATTTATCACAAGTTGAGTCTCAATTTACACTTTTCCAAAAAATCATAAAACTTGAAAAAATTCCAAAAAATAAGTTTTTGCCTGCATCGGTCCATTGTTCTCTTGGTGGAAGAGGTAGATATGGATCCCACTTGAAGTTTGTACTAGCATAAGCATAGTCAACTACCATGAGTAGTTTCCATTCTAACCAAGAAAAAAATTGTGGTGGGTAATACATATGCTGAACCGTTCCTCCTCGAGGCATGAGTTGACTCCATCTCACGAGTCTCAGATCTTGGGGAGCAGGATTTGGTACCTCTGCCCACTAATACCAGAATAAGGGCACTCGCTCTAAAAAGAAGGTCACCATTATCGATCCAACCCAAATTTCTTCATATGTACATGCTTCCCCTTGGTCAGTTATCTTTTCATATTTGTCAAAAGGCCTCCACACCAGTTAAATATGGTGGGAGTCAAACACACAATAGTATAATGGAAATGGGATTTTGAAGCTTTATGAAAGGCTTGTGTGCCGGATACACACACCATAGTGAACAATATCGTTCTCAAGACGAGGTTGTTGGTGATTGTTACTATCTTCACCTTCCCCCATTGGTCATTTCAGTATCTAGATAATGCCTCTAGTCTAGAGTTCTCGTTATCTCACCCCCTGAGTGATATCCAAAGAGTTGGATTACTTCCCCTCGTCGGGACAATCCCGTGATGAAGTAGATATCCATCTCCTCAAGTTATAGTTCCTGGCATTTTATGATGAAGATCTCTTGTTCTACATCCCAGAGACTGATCAAATAGGGTAGCAATTCCATCTGGGCCCTTAACCCTATGGTCCTAAAGAACTTTAGAAACCCACAATTCCTCAAAATGTTTATGCATTCAGGATTCTGAGCTGCTTGGTGATCTTCGGCCTCATGGCCTCTTTCTTTCCATTCCAGAACCATGATCTCCTGCAAAACATCAATTAACACCAATTAATGCTTTTTTCATGGATTAAAATCAAATATATTTTCTTGAAAAAAAGGTTTTCTTCCCAAAAATTCTCCTTGGCGCCATCGCACCTATTTTTACAAACACAACTATATCATTGCACGAGCCTTTGGGCTTGAGCTCGATCATCGCGGGTTCGATGACCATATTCGTGATTATCTCCGACACCCTGAAAATTAAAGATACTCCCTTATAGCATATAAATTACCATTTAAAATGCATAAAAAGGTGATAAAATGCAAGAGCAGGGATGGGCCTCTTACCTGTTGTAGACAGTTCGGGAAATGGCACTCTGGATGTCCCGTAACAACCACTTGAAAATCGACATAATTAGGGCACAAATACACTTTCAGAGCTTAGTATGGTAAAATTGAAAAAAATAAAATTACTTTTGGTTATTTATAAGTTTTGCAATTCATTTTTGTCAATATTTTCATAATATTTTAATGATTTTTCTCGATATCATTGATGGGTGCATTTCTTTGTGTAGTTATAGGTACCTTTGAGTTAACATTGATCATTATTGATTGATTCTTGTGAGTTTTTTTTTTATCTCTTTTTTGGACTCATTAAATAAACAAAAAAGGAACCCCCCCTGGAGTCATCTTTGAGCTCTTTTTTGACTCTCAAAAATTGAAAATATTGTCAAGTACTTGTCTTTTTGAACTCGTTAAAAAAAATGAATCAACATCACCTTAGTATATGTTTACCCCTTTTTTGGGCTGAGATTGAATATTTACGAAAAATGTACACCTTGATCGACATGGTCAAGAGGTTCTCTCGAATACTATTTTCTATCTTTTCGGATTCAAGAGACAAATTACAAAAAGGGACATGATGGAGTTTTCTTTTCTATCTCTTTTTTCAAATATCTAAATGTGAAAAAGATACCGAGTTATTCTTACGTCGGACTCATTAAAATTTTATGACGAAAGACTCGTCACCATGATGAGAGCGAGCTTCTCCTTCCTAGGGCTCATAAAACTTACTAGGATGGATTCATTTGAAGAATGAACTTACATGACAAGCATATTTTATCCCCTTCAAGCTTGGATAAAAATAATTGGGGTACTCAGTACAAATAGTCGGGAAAAATGAAGATGAAATATCCTTTGTATAGGTATCATTCGCTCTTGAACATGACACTCTTCTGTTCTCGTGTTAGGTTTGGGATATCCTCATTCAGTCGCTTGTCCTCTCGGGTTTGGGTGATCCATTTTTGTCTCTCATTTGATTATTCCATTTTGTCATCATGACTTTTAGTCCTATGTCAAGTCAAATGTTTCCACACTCCGAAGTTTTTTCGCCAGTGTTCAAGAGAAGTTCAATCTGCAATTATTTATCTATACACTATTTGAGTCATCGTTACAGTCTTGAAAATTATTCCACTTTATTCCTTGTTTTGTGTCAATGATGGGGGAATTCATAATTTCCCTCCTGTGATGGGTCATTTCATGTCGACTTCAACTCATTATCCTAGAAGATGACTTAGAAAATCCCTTTCAATACCTTAGAGCCTTCATGCCTTAATGACAAGTTCTTTGCAGTCAACAACAGGTCTTCATCATTGGCTTTCGATTAGGTGATTCCATGAGTGTTCGAATTCAGCTTCATTATCACATTCACAGATTGTACTGTTGTACCTTGAGAGACATTGTCATTATCTATGGTTTCTCTCATACCTGTTAATGGTCCACATCATTGGATGGTAATCAGGTGGTTTTCTAGCATGTTTGACTTCAACACATTCATTCACATGTTGGAATTCATACTTTGCTCGAGTCGGGATGGAGTGCAAGACCCTGAGTCTTATCTGTTATGACTCAGGCTGCATGGAGTTATATGTCATTCATGACTGTACACATGCTTCTACTATACGGATGGTTGTGACCATACGTGGGACTTTATATTTATGATGATCTTTGTTATCTGGATGGCTGCACCCATACCATGGATCTTTTCATATAGCCTTCATCATCTGGATGGCTGCGTCCATGCCATAGATTCATGTCTTGATCTCATATATATATATATATATGTGTGTGTGTGTGTGTGTGTGTGTGTGTGTGTGTGTGTGTGTGTGTGTGTGTGTGTGTGTGTGTGTGTGTGTGTGTGCCCTTGATTTTCAGGTCTCTTTATGGTGCATGTCCTTGTCCTTGCAGGAGCTCGTAAAGCATCTCAACCATCACTCCTCATTCTGCCTTCATGCTTTAGGGGGCATCTGTCACATAATATTTTGTCACACCTCCTGCACTTCCCTATTATATACCTTGAAGTTCCTGAAATAAGACCATTATACAATATACTCATCCATGTATGCAACTTAGATCCCTCCTAAGACTTTGATTGGAAAATGCCTTCAGCTTTCCCTAAAGAAGTAGATCTTAAAACCATAAAATGAGGATCATCTCTCTTATAAGGCTTAAAACAGAGATGGTTGCATGTTGCACTGTACTTAGCCAGTGATGGCATTGCTTTGTTCCCTTGCATACCCGTGATGATCCCAAAAAGGTAATTTTCCTAAAGAGGATGAGAAGCTTCATGATCTGGAAGCTTCCAGAGTGATGAGCTAGAGGTTGTTTTAGATAGATGAGGTCGAATCCTCTCAACTTGGCCTCTTTGTCTTATCCCTATGAGATACCTATTTGAGATGAGGGCCAAATAATATCTTTGGAGAAGTCCTAACTCCCTTTCCCAGCCTATAAATTCATCCTCTCCCATTCCCAAATGGTTGGTCTATGTCTATTTCGACCCTTATGCTAAGGTTGTGCCTAGAGGCTATTCATTAGACTTGGAGAAGGAGTGCTTGGAGAGTTCTTGGCTTGGACTTGGATTACCACTCAAGGAGAGCCTTTCAACATAAAGGCTTTGGTTGTAAGCTTCCCTTTATTTCTTAATAATATACAACTGCTGGTTCATCTTCCCAAAATATATATCATGTATTATTTATCTTGACATTCCTTGATTAGTTAAGTAGGTTGTTATTGGATTTGCTATTGGTTTTGGCATGATTTTTTATCTCTTGATCACTTGTGCAGGTACATAAACACTGATATAAGTGGGAACAAGTTCGTGACACAAGTGGTTCAAGGCCCTCAACAAAGGAAATCAGAATAGAATCAGAACGAGGTAGGCCATCTCCTTCATTCTTCTTTTCAGTTATAACCTAGGAATATGTCTAGTTGACTGTCACTTAAGTTGCTAGACCCACTAATTGGGCTAGAGGGATCATCTTTGTTTGCAGAGAAGATTAACCTTGTCAACAAGATTGCCTTTCTTGAGGCTGAGAAACAAAAAAATCAATGAATAATTGCAGAACCAAGTGACAGAGTTTCAACAGTTGCTTGATTTCCTACATATTCAACATGAGAAAGAGATGCAAATAAAAGATGATCAAATCAAGGGTATGCAATAGAGAATTGAACAATTGCATGTCAATCCCGAATTGTAAGAGTTTAGGAAGGAAGCTAAAGAATTAAAGTATTTGTTAAAGTATCAATAGAAAAAAAAAATTTGCAATAAGCTTACAACAATCCAAGATCGGTGTAAGATTCCAAATTCTCTGAAAGACCATTTGTTGAACATGACAAATTATTTTGAGGAAGTAAATCAACGACTTTTTTTATTTCTTGAACTGGAAAGAAAGTACTGAAGGAAAAGTTGCAAACCCACCTAAAATGGATGAAACTCATAAAATCATAATCTTTAGAGGATGGGAGATCATAATGAAGCAGGTTGAAGTTTATGTGCATGAAGCTCGGGATGCTTCTAGTTCAATCATAGAAATGGTCAATTATACATTGTTACAAAAGAATATCATTCCCAAATGCTATGAATATTGGTTACTAGATGTCAAGATATTGCTAAAGACTTGGAAAGAACATAGTACAACAATGGGAGAAAGGATTGAACTGTTATCTAAACTAGATCTAGAGCATCATTGGCAGTTCTTGGTCAAGCCACATAGTCAATGGCTAGTTCTCTAGTTTCTCTCAAATGTCACTTCTCATATGTTTCCTTCATTAAATATTGATACCTTTACAAGTCATATGAGGATTAAACCCAAGAACCCACCATAACTCACGATCTTGTTGGATATCTACAGGTTACAACAACTAACTATTAGACAATCTTCTTCCTAAGCTTGGGAGGATGTTGCAACTATTTCCCAATTTCCATATTATTGTTGTTTTAGTTGAAGAGTTGTTAGGATAGTTTAATTTTATCTTTTGTATGTAAAGCTATAAATTCCCTCTCTAAGATAGAGAAGGCGTTTTGAAATATTGGAAGAACAGACTTAAATTGCATTATTGTATTTAAGTTTTTTTCTTAATATTAAGTTGAACCACTTGCATTTCCATGATGAGTAGAGCTAGAGTTATCGGGTACTACTATCTTATTCGTATTTGTGTTTTATTTGAATGGTATTGTTATATGTTCATTCACATATATATGTGTAAGTCAATATTTCATGGTCACTATTGATATGCTTAATTGAAATTTGATTTATATTTTGAGCAACGAGATCTCAAACATATGTGATGTTATAACAAATTAATTTAATTAAATATTTAATTAAATTAATTTTCTTTAATTGTGTTTATATCATGTTTTCATAATGATCTATATTATTTTCTTAATTGTGATATCTTTGTAGCACATATGTCATCAGCTTACCCGGGTATAATAAGTAGTTTATAGTAGTTCTTATTTCAATTATCATTATATATTAGAATACATTATCGCCTTCTATTGACAAGGTTAATCATCTATGCGGACATAGACGATCCCTCTAGCCCAATGATTGGGTCTAACAACTGAAGTGATAATCAACAAGACATCTTCCTAGGTTATAATTGAAAAGAAGAACGAAGGAGATGACCTACCTCGTTTTGATGCTATTTCGATTTCCTTTGTTGAAAGCCTTGAATCACTTGTGTCACGAACTTATTCCTACTTCTCTCAGTATTCATTTACCTACACAAGTGATCAAGAGACAAAAAAGCATGCCAAAACCAATAGAAAATCCAATAAAAGCCTACTTAACTGATCAAGGAATCTCAACCTAAATAATACGTGAACATATATATTTTTGGCAGATGAACTAATAGTTGTATATTATTAAGAAATCAAGGGAAATTTACAACCAAAGCCTTGATGTCGAAACGGTCTCCTTGAGTGGTAATCCAAGTCCAAGCCTAGAAATCTCCAAGCACTCCTTCCCCAAGTCTAATGAATAGCCTCTAGGCACACACTTAGCATAAGGGTGAAAATAAACATAGACCAACCAATTGGGAATGGGAGAGGGTGAATTTATAGGTTGGGAAAGGGAGTTAGGACTTCTCCAAAGATAGTATTAGGCCCTCATCTCAAGGAGGTAGCTCATAGGGATAAGACAAAGAGGCCAAGTTGAGAGGATTCGACCTCGTCTATGCAAAACAACCTCCAACTCGCCGCTCTAGAAGCTTCTAGATCATGAAGCTTCTCATCCTCTTTAGGAGAATTACCTTTTTGGGATCATTGTGGGTATGCAAGGGAACAGAGCGATGCCATTGTTGGCTAAGTACAGTGCAACAAGCGACCATCATTGTTTTAAGCCTTATAAGAGCAATGATCCTCATTTTAGGGTTTTAAGAGCTATTTCTTCAGGGAAAGCTCAAGGCATTTTCCAAACAAAGTATTAGGAGGGATATGAGATGTATACATGGATGATTATACTGTATAATGGTCATGTTTTGGGCACTTTGAGGTATGTCACAAGGAAGTGCAGGAGGTGTGACAAAATACTGTGTAACAAATCCTTTCTTCTTTCTTCTTCAAAAGTTCGTGGACTTCAATGGCTTTATCAATGGTAGATGATGCATAAGCACCAATCAACTGACTCAATTTCCCCAAATCATATGTTGGGAATGCATTAGATCCTCTCCATAGGACTTCAAAGGAGGAGGAATCATAAGAAATAAATGACTAATACTGATCCAACTTTCTCTTTTCCTTCCTCTTTTTACCACAACTTTATGCTGAGGACTTTAAAAAAATGTCTAGAGGAGGAATCACTTCCACATTTGTGATCACTACAAAGGTGGGAAAGGAGGAATAACCTCAACATCCTTCTTATATGGAATAGAATATATTACAACAATTGTATCTGATTTGTTATTCTGTTCATCCTTCCTAGTAATCCCTTGAATATTTGTTTACTGTGAAGAAGTAGAAACTGGATTCTAGGTTGTACTCTTGGTATTTAAAGTCATGTTGAACTCATTCCATGCTTCATTCAATTCAAAATTAAGAATAAATTCATTAGTTTGAGGAGGAGAATGTTTATCATAATCCTATCTGGTCTTCTGGCACCATGCCTACATCAAGTCTGTTTGTCCAAAACATGACCTCTCAACCAATTTTACGAACTGAAGCCACTTTAGTTCTGGTTCAATCTACCATTCCGTCTCCGCTTGTTTCATCATTTCAATCACCTCTTCTGATTCAAACGGTCTTAGTAAGTAAGTTCTCGGTAAGTTCTTCTTCCCCTCCAGTGAGTGGACAAATTGTGCCACCACTAGGGGCCAAGATACAAATATCTCAATGATGTCAGGCCAAACCAATATGAGTGGATCACAAAATCACATGGTTGGAACAAATCAAACTTTCTACGACGTTATTCCTAACCCTGTTTATCCATCCGGGTCAGGTAATGTCCAATACCAGCAACCGTACGTGGATCAAGTTACGTTCCAACTAGTTTATGTTCCATATGGTTCACAAGCCTTGGTTTCCCCGTCTTACATTCCTCAAGTTGGACCTTGTGTTCAGCCTAGCCAATCTGCTGTGCCTGGTGGGTATAGCTAGATTCAATTCAGGAACTATCCAGGAACTGTCCAACTACCTTTGCAGCAATAAGGGAAACATGCATTGCAGCAAGGAAAATCATTGCAACAACAAGGAAAACTGCTACAACCACAAGGGCAACCTTTGCAACAGTCGCATCAACCTTTACAGTCGCAAACGTAGTTTGTTTAGCAATCCTCCCAACCTTCGTCCTGACAAGGCCATCCTTTAGAGCAACATGGGAAACCTTTGCAATAGCCACAAGGTCAACCTTTACAGTAGCAGAGCCAACCTTTGCAGCAACAAGCTGTCTATGCATATTAGCAAGGTTAGCCCGTTCAGGGCCAAGGTTAACCTTTGCAAGGGCAAGTTCAACCTTGCAACAACAGGTTCAAAATCCTTATGTCCAAGGGCAGCAGGTTCAAAATCCTTATTTCTAGGGGTAGCAGGTGCAAAATCCTTATGTCCAAGGGAAACAGGTTCAAAATCCTTATGTCCAGGGGTAGTAGGTGCAAAATACGTATGTCCAGGGCCAACAGTTTCAAAATCCTTACGTCCAACATCAATAGGCTCAACAACCTTTTAACCCATATGCCTATCAACGGCCTATGGTAGGACAATATCAAGTCTACCCAGGACAGAATCCTCCCTATGGGAAAGGTAACCTACAATGGTGGCAAAATCAGATTCCATATGGAAAAAGTCATCCATTGTGGGGGAAAAATCCTTACCAATAAGGAGGGATCCCACAGTTCAGGTCTGTTCAAAGGCCCTAAATGCCTTTTAATAAGAAATTTCCGTTCTTGGCCACGTTGTAACTGCTAGATGTTTCAAGGCTCACTAATGACCCTATCCTTCATTCGCCTTACTAGCCTCCAGTTCCAACGAAAGTTCCGAGTGATTGCCCGAAATTTGAAGGAAAAGTAAAGGAGGATCCACAAGCCCACTTGATGACATATCACCTCTGGTGCTCCTCCAATTCGTATGTTGATGATTCTATCCACCTAAGACTTTTTCAAAGAAATCTCATAGGGACTGCAGCGAAATGGTACATCGAATTGCCTCGAGGTACCTATAGTGACTTCAACACTCTCGCTATGGCTTTCCTCACTCATTTCCAGCTGTCGACTCTCTATGAAACTAGCACTTGTTTACTAGACTTTTGGAATCTTCCTACTCCACAAGCCCAGTAATAGCCCATGAAATACTTTGACCTAGTAGAAGGACTTTGATCCAGCAACAAGACATTGAACCTCCAGTAGATTAGAAAATCCACACATGTGTGAAATAGATGACCCAAAAAAAAATTCGATCTTGTCCTTTCCAACAATTCTCCTTCTTCTCTTGGAATTTCACACTTTTTCTGCCCCTTTCTCTTGGATATCGAATGTGTGCGTGATATGTTTCCAAATGAATTGAATTGCTTGTATATATATATCCTTTTGGTGAGGTCGAGTTACCCTGTTTGAGGCCGACTTGGTGTGGAGGTAGAAAATAACTTATTTGACTCAATAATAAATCTTTTGACATGATTCAAAATCCCAAGAAGGGACTCTTTTAATGGGAAATGACTCTAATGACTTAGCATAAATCATAGAAGTCCTCAATGGGGACTTTGACCTAAAACATGATGAGCCAAGCATGAAACCCATGCTTTAATAGGTCATAACAACAATAATAATAATAATCTTTTTATTTATTTTGATAAATACATTTCATTATGACTCAAATACAATTATGAAGACCGAACCTAGTTACATTCTTCAACATAGAGAACAATCAAACTCCTGGATTCTTCTCATATGTGTCTCCTCCAAATAGACCATAATATTATTATAGAGGAACCTTCTTCTTATCCTTTCCTCCCTTCTTCATCTCTTCGTAATGACGGGAATCAAAGTTTTAATATGATAGATAGATGCAAGAGATTAGAAAACAATAATTATTAACAAATTAATGCTAGTTAAACTAAATTTACAATAGAAATCCCATTATCGACATGAATTAATGATAACAAAGTGAATTAAATGTAAATCATGTATGTTTTCAAGACACATTCAAATCACCTTTAAATCTAATAAGTAATATAATGGGGAACCATGTGAAGGATGCCACGTGGTATATCAGAAGTTAAAATATTTAAAATAAACTAACGATATTGTGATTCTCCGAAATAAGAAGTATTGAAATACAAAAGGCTCCAATAATAGAAAATCTGGAAATGAATATTCTTGATATGAAATAATGAGTTTTCTAAAGATCTATTTTAAAAATAACATTTCTGAAATAAAACCTCCCGAAAATAGAATACTTTATGTTAGTGTCGGTCTTGAGCCCTCCATCGGTGATCAAAAGCTCTTTGCATTATGCATAGGTAGGTGTCTCATCACTGTCAGTTTTGCATCCCGTTAGGCATGCCATAAAACTGATGGAGGAGATGGTCCTTGTTCCCTTCTTGGCTTTGCTGGATCAGGTCATATCAGTTAATGAGCTTGTGTCACATTTGTTTTGCTTTGTCTTGAAATCCAAAGTCTTAGGTCTAGGGTTTCGGTCAAAAGTCTTTGCAATGTCATGAGTCAAAAGTCCATGAGTCCCCAGCAAGCCAGAAGGAGGTATGTAAATATGTTTCATTGATATTTTCATCAGGTACAACTCATTTATACCTTGGATTTAAAAACCCTGTTTTTAAACCCAAGGTCATGTCAATTTTGCAAAAAATAAGGAAATTTCAAAAATTATTCAAAATGCCGGCAATAACCCTGGTCCTCTCGCCAGAGTCCATCAGATGGTCTACCTGCAAAAATAATGGAGTTAAAGTACTCAAAGAGCCAAAATCAGGACAAAGAAAACTCAAATAAGTGTTAAAAGTGAATGCCAAAACAAAACATTAGAAAGTGGGTTTGGTAAGTAATTTTTTTCAAATTGGGTCTATAAAGAGTCAAATTCCCTCTAAACACCCTCATTGTGCATCTAAGAGTTTGCAAAGAAGAGTGAGAGGGTGAAGAAGGTGAAAGGAGGCGAATTGCAGAGAATTTGGGTCATTTTCAGGTGTGCGACTTGTCAGGGACTGTGCGCGACCTGTTGGGCAGTGCGCGACCAGTCAGCAACCCCTCCGCAGTGTTAATTCCTAATGGGCGCGTGACCTGTCAAGCTGTGCGCGACCTATCAAAGCCTGTGCGCGACCAGTCAAACTGTCTTCTGCAAAACCACTTCAAATTTTCTCAAATCGCCCTCTTGCTTGCTAAATTGATCGAGGTAGGGTCTATTAACCTGTTGGATGCTTGAAATATGAATGATGGGGCTTGGTGTTTCATGTATCTTTGCCACCAAAAATGTAAGAGAAAATGCGATTTTAGTTATTGCTTGTTCATGTCAGGCCATAGTGCTAGGGTTGGGTGTTTTTTTTTCAAGGTTTTTAAACTCCATTTATTCCCTCCATTGTTTCCCATTAAATTCACATTGTCATAAATATGTCTCTATCCTTATCCATTTGCAAAAGAATACTAAGTTTCCCCCTCCCCCAATTTCTAAACCTACCCTCCCTCAAGTACATTCCTAAAACCCTAATGCCCTCTATATAATCTAACCTAAACCCTAATGCCCTCCATACAACAAGGATAAAAATAAACACAACAAGGATTAAAATATGTTGTGCAAAAAGAGAAAGAGCAATATAATGGCAAAATAGTAAAACAAAAAACAGAGAAAAGATTGCTGTGCATAGTCATTACAAAACAGAGAACATATTGCTGTGTATATTCAAAGCAAAAACAAAGACAATGCAGCTGTATGTATTTATCAAAAGACATATTGCTTTGACTATTCATTACAAAAATAATGTTGGTGTGTCTCCCAAAACCAAACCCTGTTTTCCCTTTTCCCTTCTATCCCCTAATATCCTTGCTTCAATACAACTCTTTTCCTTTTGAAGTTGTCAATGAAATCTCTTTTCTCCTTTTGACAAAAATGTAAATAAAGCCCTCCTTCCCCTATGACCAAATGTACATGAATCCCTTTGAAACAACAGAGTTTGCCTCATGATGTACATTAAAGGACAAAAAATAAAATGAACAATGCTTTCCCATACCCCTGTTGAAATGTATTTCCTTTCCCTTGGTTACTATCATACATGTTTTCCCTAATAAGAATATTTCTTTGCAAATGATTTCCCGATGATGTAGATGAGATTATATGTTCGACATTTTGTGAATTATCCCTTAAAAATTCCCTGTTTTCACATATTTTTCCCATTCCCTATTAAAAAAAAAAGAGTCCCTCCCCTAACATTTC
>APFE030371513.1:0-39374 GCA_000404065.3 Pinus taeda | reverse complement strand
TACATATCAGAAAGGCCCGAGGGCCTTGTTTGCAGCAGCTCGACGAGTACTTTCTCCACAGCAGGTGGAAGGGGTCTCGCCATCATCATTTACAGGTCAGCGAGTGTTATCTCCACACTAGGTGGAAGAGGCCTTGCATTCTCCATCAGCAGTACGGGAGGGCAAATAGCCCATGGTAGAGAAGGAGAGAGCCGGTGACACACAGGTTGACATCATTGATCTTGATGCTCGCTCCCCCACTTCAGATTTGCATGAGATCATCCGACAGAAAGAGGCGGAAAACCGCTTGTTACAACAGAAGCTGAACGTGGCCCAATGGACAATAAACTATCTTGAGCAGCGCAACAAGCAACTTGAGGATGAGAAAGAGTTGGACGAGCTGTGGAGGATTCGAAGTGATCGAGTCACCAACCGTAGGAGGCCCGGTGACTTGCTGCCCAAGGAGAGGGAATCCATGCTTATCCGGGTGAATACACACTTAGAGAGGCTGTTGGCAAGGCCAACCAAGAAAAGAAGCTGCTAAAGAACATGAAGAATCATTATTGGGCAAGGATGCATGTTTGTAAGGCAAGGATGAAGATTCTTCAAAGGAGGTTGACCGAGGCTCTCAAAGGGAGGAAGAAGATCAACCCGCTCCGTATCTTGGTTGAGGCCTCTCTCACTCACCATGATACTCCTTAGCCTCCTCCTAGCAGCAAACCCAAGAAATTTTGAGAGTTTTGAGGCATTTTTGGTATTTTTGGGAATTTTACAGGTTTTGGCCATTTCACTGGTCTCACCCTGCGCACGACCATACATGGGGGCAACTCAGAACGGGGAAAACTTTGCATTTTTGGAATTTCATGCAAAAATACACTTGCCTATGGATGGGTTTCATATTTTATGGAGATTTGGGCTTCCAAAAGCTCAAAATGCATGCAAATTTTGACTTTCTACCCCTATTTTGAGTTGCAGAAAGCTGTCTTGGGAGAAATCACTTTTTAGGGGTCAAATCATCTCCAAATTAAAAAATTCCGGTGGGGTTGGAAATTAGACTCGTAGACCTTTCCAACGAGCTATCTTGCACCTGCTTTAGACACTGGAAAGGCCCTCAAACAGAGCTGTGAATGTGCGCGACCAGTCAGAGTGATGTGCGCGACCTGTCAAGGAAGTTTGCCTGTTTTGACCAGTTCGGCCAGCAAAACACTGTTTTCACCTTGGTTGACTTTTGAGGCATGTAAATGATGGATTTTTGTGTAATTTTCATGGCACTTAGATACTTTTACTCTCCCTGAACACTTCTAGAAGTTTCCTTGATGTAAATGGTAAATATTTAATGCATGGATAGGTTTCCTAAGTTTTAGAGGCAAGTTGTTTTGACTGCCTATTATCTAGTGATTAGTTTAGAATTAGTTGAAACAGCTCCTAGGAAGCTGAGCTCGACCCCTAGAGGTGGGGAAGGAGTTAGATCTTCTATATTATGCCTTCTCTTACTCATTTTCATGGTTGGACTCTTGAGGGAGAAGCTCCTATTGTATATTTTACTTGTATCTCTGCAATTTGAGGAAAAGGAAGACCAGGGTTTTGCAGACATCATTGGGATTCTTGTGGACTCTTGTGTTGATGGTGTGTTTCCTTATTGTAATTTTAAGTGTGTTTATGTGTTCCATCTCTTTCTTTACTGCAACTTATTAAACAAATGAAGTGATAAAGTTTGAATTCATGCTTGCCATGCTCAGCTTTCAAATTTGTTTAATGTTTATGTTTTCCACTGTCTAGAGAGGATTCAAAGTCATTGTTTGCCCTCTTTAGCTTCTCTTTTTCTTCCTTGATCATTCATCTCAGCTAAAGGCATCAGCACAAACTCCTACCTTGCCCCAAAGATCCACCTGCAAAACCTGAGCTCAATCCCCGCACCCTGAATTGCACTCCCTCCAATTGCCACCAAAAACCCCAAAAACTTTAAATCAACCCTCCTTATCAGTTTACTAGCCTAAAATCATTGTTTCTAATTGGGTCAGCTCATCCTATTGAAAGATCTACCGATTTTGACCGGAGAGAGCCTTCTCCTGCCTCGTAGGGCTAGCTACGAGGCTGAATGGTTTGATGTAGCCTTGAGATTTGTCTATCTCAGCCTAGGTGAAATTTCAGGCGCTAACACTTTATTTATTTAAAAAAGGATATTCAGCGTTGTAGTTTTGATGGTAAATCATTTTAGAGCATTTCCGATAGAAAGGTTCCAATATATAAAGGACTTCAAAGGAAGCACCCATTACGATATCGAACGTCTTGAATATGTAAATTTTTAAATAAATACTAAAACAAATGCATCGAGGTTGGATTTCAGAGTTAAAGTTTTTATAACTCTATATTAATAATAATAAATCTTACGAAATAAAAGAGTTGTTGATAACAAATGAGCTAATATCATAAGTTTAAGTATAAAGGGAAATTTTGAAGTGGGCCCATTGAAACTTTAGTATTTCCTAACTCTTTTAAAATTCAACTCTAATAAGGAAGTTCCGATGATTCATTCCGCTAAAGGAATTGCTTAAGTTTTATAAAAATGATTTTAATGGCTTATAACTTATTTCCCTATGTCCATTTATTAAACAAAGGTAAACTACTTTTAATTGAAAAACTAAATAAAATAAAAAGGTTCCTATTATTTATTAGAAACTAAATAAAAATGTGGGGTTGTTGTTTGCTACAACAATTGGCAATGCAATGGGCGAAACAATTATCTCTGAATATATTAATTGAATTTTAAAAATAAAGGAATACATGAAAATATCATAATGTTGAAATACACATTTTTTATAGAAAGTTCTCTGAATAAAATAAAATTCATTACTTACAAACTTCATAACCTATTTGATAACAAAGACTTTATCTATCTCTAACAACCATTTGATAATATCAGTTATATGAGGAAATAAAGACTATTTGAAGTTTTTCATTAAGATGGACTCCATTTTCACTAGTAGTGCCATTGCTTCCAGTAGGAATCCATAGCCTCGATAGGATTACCAACTGATAAATACCAGTATCCTATCCACTAGAATAGATTTTAGAGACACTAAGTTGATATTTCTAACTTTTGCTTTTCCTTGAAATCCATTGTCCTGGTTTGGTGGCAGATGGTGACAATGCCATTCAAAAGTATTAATGATATTGAACAAGATGGCTCGTGATGCGACCTCCCCTCTTATAGATTTTGGCTATAAGCCATTATCCTGGCTTGATGACGAGATTTGATAATGTCAATAACATTAGTTCCCCATAATCATGGTAAGATGGCTCTTAATGAGACCCCTTATCTTTCAAGTTTAATATTTTTAAATTACACTCTAAAAACATTTGATAAGTGGATGGGGAGGTAAACCTTCTCCTTAAGAGTTGTGGATGACGGTAAGAGCCATAAGATGCTAAAATTTGTCCATAGTCTTTACTTATTTCAATAACTGTTCTAGAATATGACTAGACATAAGACAACATAATCTTTTGAGAGATTCAGGTTATGAATAGCGCACAAAATAATGGAAAAAAAAATCAGAGATTACACTATTTATGAAATTCTAAACTACAACACGATAATTATTTTCCTAATAATTTTCATTTTACATGAATTTCCTAAAAATGATTAGAGAATGTACATATAAAAGCCAAAGTAAAAAGTCAAGACAATAACGTTAAAAAAAACTAACATAAAGACACACCGATAATTACATATGATTATTTAGGTATTTACAACAAAGCATAAGTTCTCAAAATGATATTTTTTAAAGATTAGCCCATTGACAGGGATGGTTTCTCTCCTACCCTGTAAGCCTTGAAGAATAAAATTAGATGGGCCAAGTTTTTCCATAATCTGAAATAGTCCAAGCCAAATCATCTGGAACTTTGTATGTTTACCTTTCTCCTCACAGGCCTTGTCCCATTTCAAAACCTAATATCCAACTTCAAAATTTTTGTTCCTAACTGAACTTGCATCGAACCATGAATATGCTTTGCCTTATCTCTCCCTTCTTCTAATTTCAATACATGAGACAATCTTAATTGAAGGGAAGAACATAATTTCTCTTCGATTGATTGCACCAAGGCTAATGAAGGTAAAGTTACATTAGAAGGCAACATAACTTCTTTTCCATAAACTAGATAGTAAGGTGAAGTCTCTAAGGAAGCTTTGTGAGTTATTCTATGTGCCCATAGAACACAAATTAAAGCTTTATGCAATTCTTTTGATTTTCATCTATCATTCGATTTATAATTCTCAAGAGGTTTTTGTTAGTGGATTCTACTAATCCATTCCATTGGGGATAATAATTTGTAGAATATTTAGTTTTAAAACCCCTTTTTAGTGCAAATTCAGTAATTACATTTCTAGAAAAATACAAAGCATTATCAAACATTAGGGCATTAGGAAGGCCAAACCTGGTAATAATGTGTTGATTAATGAGATCAATAACAAATTCGGAATTGACCACCTTTAAAGGCACTGCCTCCACCCACTTAGTAAAATAATCAGTGACAATGAGGATATATCTATGCTACTTAGAAGAATGTGGAACAATCTCATCTATGATATCTAACCCCCACTGTTTAAAGGGTTGTTCAATATTGACTGGTTGTAAAGGTAAATCTATTTTCTTTGCTCTTCTTGAAGCAATTTGGAAAATTTTACATTTTCTCACATACACATGTGTATCTTTGAACAAAGTTGGCCATTAGTATCCAACATGGAGGATTTTATGAGCAGTTGTGTCTCCACTATAATGCCCACCAAATGGTCCTTCATGTAATTCCTGCAAGACCTTTCCAACTTCAGGATTTTCTAAGCATCAAAGCAGGACATAATCATAATTTTTTCTAAACAAAACATCATTAACAAGTTATATTGATTGACTTTCAATCTCAATGCTCTTTTATTTTTGAAATCTAGTTCAATTGGTGCATAACCATTCTTTAAATAGAAAATCAAATCAACATATTGGGACTCGATATCATTAATACATACCTATGATACTTCAACGTTATTACCTAAATCAACTTCAGATGTATTCTTTGATGCACCAACTACCAACATGCAAAAACCTTGACCTCTAACAATCTTAGCTCGTTTGATTTCAAGGTCATATTCATGTAAACTCGTGACCTAGTTGGCTCTCTTTTCTCCTAATTATTTTTGAATAAGTAATTGTCTCATAGCTAGAAAAGGTACAATTACTCTTGTGTGTGATTTTAAGAGAAAAGTATAAAATGTTTAAATGATTTAAAGACTGTGAAAGCCTGTTTTTCAACTTCCAAGTAATTTAATTCTGCTCCTTTTAATATGGAACTATAAAAAGAAATTGGAGCTTCAACCTATCCTATATTCTACTGAGTTAAAACTATTGCGTAGGAATGATTGAAGGCAAAAGTATATAAGACAAAATCCCTGGAAAAATCAGGAGACGAAAATAAAGGGGCATCAATTATAGCTTGTTTAATAGATTCAAAAGATGTTTTCTCATCTTGTACCCATTTATAAATTTCCTTATTTTTAATCATGTTCTGAAGAATATATGTTATTTGGCCCAAGAGGGTTCGGGAGCGATGGCGCACTGAGGAACTAGGGTTCCTGACAGACTCTTCCACTGCGCACAGTCTGAGCACATAGCTTTACAGACCCCAACAAAGTTGTTAGATCTGATTCTGGGACTCTGATAAGTAGAGGACAATGAGCGGTCCAATGGGGGAGGCATTAGTGCCTTCCCCCAAAACTCACAATAAGGAAAACCCCACTGAGAGCGGAACTAAAACAACAAAGAAGGATGAAACACGGCCTGCATAGCAGCTGAAGGAGGATGAACAAGAAGACTTGGAACAAGAGAAATCGGACAAACCAGTGACTTCAAGCAAGCCAAAGAACGCTTCGTCGCCCACATGCAATCTCATCACTACGGAAAGGCCCAAGATCGAGCTGCCTAGTCACAGGATAAATGCGCAAATACAATACATGAAAGATCATGCCCTGATTGGAAAATTCATAGGCTTCTAGCCTACTGAAAAAGCACTGCAAGGTTGGATCACTTCATAATGGAAGCCCAAAGGTCATGTAACTCTACAGCTAGGCCCTAAGGGATTCTTCACTGCCACTTTCAACTTCCTTGAAGACCAGAATAGGGTCCTGGATGGAGGACCTTATTTCTTCAACGTAGTAGGTCTCTATCTGCGTGACTGGGTCGAAAGATTCAACCCCGATAAGGAAGATTTCAGTTGGGCACCATTCAAGGTACGCTTGTACTTGCTTCCATTGGAATACCGGGACGAGGATTCACTAACGGCCATTGGCTAGGTGAGTTTATAAAGGCATCAGAGGAAACTAAGCTCCGAAGATACACATCCTATGCATGGATCTACGTCTACATGAAGCTTGGCCATGTGCTACTGGACACGGTAAGTCTTCTTCACGACGAATTTGAATGGATTCAACCCCTTGACTATGAACATGTACCCTTCTGTTGCAGGTGATGCCATACCCACGATCACCTCTTTCGTGATTGTCCCTTAAATATGCCGCCTAAAACCACAAACTTTGGTGACAAGACTGATCCAGCAGGCTTCACCAAGGTAACCAACAGGAAAAAACATAACAAGAAACCTCCCTCAACACCTAAAATGTAGCTCCATCTTCTGCTTTGCCATCCTCCAGCAACAACTCGATCCAGAAACGCCCAGGCCTGTAAACCCAAGCTCTGCTCCTTCCAAACCTCTGTCCCCCACTCTCACCCAAACTAACACCAGCCATCCCTTGAAAGCTATCTCTTCCAAAAATTCGGCTTCAGATGTGCAACCCAACCCCAATCCTGATATTCACAAAGCCTTATGGTCTAATAAAAATATGGACATAGATGATATTCAGGCAGAACCCTCTCAGCCACCAATCCACTAGGAAGGGGGAAGTCAGCAAAGCCTAATGGGAGAGGAACCAGAAAGCTTTGATATGGGGGAAATAGACATCTTTAGTCTAGAGCAAGCCTGCAAAAGAAAAGAGTTCGACTCAATACCGGAAAGACAACTGGAAAATTTGGAAGTAGTGCTCCCAAGGGTGAATCAGCACAATACTTTGGGCATACAGCAAGGAGGCAAATGGGATGGGAAACATGTCATTAAAGATGGAAAGAAAAGAGGCAGAAAGACAGATCTACAATGTACCATATTAATTGGGGAAATTCTAGTGGACTCGGGAAGATGCTCCAAGTTGACCAAATATTATTGATCTTTACCTACCAGTCAACCATCAAGCTCTTCTCATGGAATGTAAGAGGACTTAATGGCCCTGGGAAGTACATAATGTTGAAGAACATGATCCTGCAAGAACAACCACATATTGTATTCATGCAAGAAAAAAAATGCAGCACCAGTACCTTAGAACCCATTTTATCCAAAGACTGGGTAGGATGTCAAACAACAATAGTCAATGCAACTGGTGCATCAGGAGGATTATCCATAGCATGGAATTCTCAGCGCATTTCCTAAACAAATATCCATGCTTCACACTATTTCATTCAAGCCATGTTCCATCTGATCGGCACCAACATACACAGACACCTAACTAATGTTTACTTCCCTTAGGAGAGTACGCAAAAGATAAAGCAATTAGAAACATTGAAGATCCTCAATGCTCCAAGAGCTTATCCACTCTGGATAACGGGAGGAGACTTCAACATGATAACACAACTGGAGGAAAAACTGGGAGGTAGACGAAATTTGGACAAAGAAAGCAATGAGTTCAAAGCATATATTCAACACGATAGTCTTATGGACCGACCTCTTGATAATGGCATCTTCACTTGGAACAACAAAAGAGCATGTATTGAACAAATAACATCCAGGTTGGACAAATTTCTACTCTCAGACAACTTTGTTCATCTTGGTGGAGATATAAGCGCCTCTATCTTACCCTTAGTTGGCTTGGATCATTGGCCCATTTATTTACAATGGAAGTATCCAGGAAACTCCAACAGAAAACCATTCAAGTTTGAAGGTTTCTGGCTTACCCACCCTGAGTTCAACACCGTGGTCAAAGACGCTTGGGAAAGCTTTATTCCCAACGAAGGCTCGCTTATGTACCAATTCCATCAAAGACTTATCAAAAAACAAATCAAAATCTGGAACCATACCACCTTTGGCAACATCTTCCAAGAGAAAAAAGTCCTGGAGCAGAGCATGATAGAG
The DNA here is from genome assembly GCA_000404065.3 of Pinus taeda. Classification (NCBI taxonomy): domain Eukaryota; kingdom Viridiplantae; phylum Streptophyta; class Pinopsida; order Pinales; family Pinaceae; genus Pinus; species Pinus taeda. Next base: position 31,175 of record APFE030371513.1, on the reverse strand, counting down.
CTTCAGCAAAAAATCATCCTAGAAGGTAGAACAAAAGAGTATGCCAAGCAGGAACAAACTCTACTAGCACAGCTAGCTGAAAGAGGCAAACAAGAGGAATTACTATGGCGAAAAAAATCAAGAATCAGATGGCTAAAAGAATGGGACGAAATACTAAGTTCTTCTACAGCACAACCATAGAAAGAAGAATGAACAACACAATCTCACATATTCAAAACTCTCAAGGAGACAAATTGGAAAAACAGGAAGACATAGAGAAAGAGCTGATAAATCACTTCAAAGCTGTTCATCAAGAACAACCCACAGATAGATAGAATGCCATCAATGATATCCTACAGCATATACCTAAACTCATCACTGAGGAGCATAATAAATTACTACTAAGGCCAGTCACAGTAATAGAAGTTGAAGAAGCTTCCAATTAACTAAAGGTGGGGAAGGCGTTGGGACCTGATGGCTTCACGTCCAATTTTTACCATCACTTCTGGTATCTTATTAAAGCAGATGTTTGTAATGTGGTAGATGAATCAAGAGAAATGCACTGGTTACTCCCCTCGCTCAATTCAACTTTCATCGCCCTTACTCCCAAAGTCGCGCAACCAAGCACTCTAGAGAAGTTTAGGCCTATTGCCCTCTGCAATGTTATCTACAAAATTATCTTGAGAGTCATAGCCAATCGCCTCAAACTGCTCCTCCCTCTTCTCATATCTCCAGAGCAATCTGAATATGTAGAAGGCCGCCAAATTCTGGATGGTATAATTTTAACCCATGAAACCATTCATTCGCTCAAAACAATCAAGCAAGCAGGTATGTTGTTGAAAATCGACCTTTCCAAAGCCTTTGATAAACACAGTTGGACATATATAACATATATGCTAATGGCCTTTGGTTTCAGCTCAACCTAGGTTCAATGGATGATGACTCTCATATCCTCCCCACTTTGCTCTGTTCTTGTCAATGGGATCCCCTCTAAACCTTATCACCCTTCCAGAGGAATTCATCAAGGTAACCCACTATCCCCTTTTCTTTTTATAATTATGGTTGAAGGTCTAGGTCCTATCATAAAACATGCAGTCCAATCTAATAATCTCAGAGGACTCTCTGTCCATGGATCCCTTGCCATCACCCATCAACAATTTGTTGATGATAATATGCTCTTTGGTCATCCCTCTGTACAAGAATCCAGAACCTTCAAAGAAATTTTAGACACGTTTTCAGAAGCTTCGAGCACCACCATCAACACCTCCAAAACTCAAATTTTTTTCTTCAATACTCGTATTCCCACTCAAAGAATCATCACTTGCATCATTGGTTTCTCAAGCCAAACTTCTGTCTTAGTATTTAGGCGCCCCTCTTATAGACTCAACCTTAAAGCATGCTTCCTGGCATCAATTCATAGAGAAAATGGAAAGTCGACTATTATCTTGGACATATAGAACTCTCAATATGACAAGTAGACTAGTCTTGATAAAATTTGTTCTACAATCAATTCCCCTCTATCTGTTCTCAGTGCTTGCCGCACCGAAATGGGTTCTGAAAAGAATTCACAATTTGCAAAGCAATTTTCTATGGGGTGCCACAGGACAAAACAGAAAATGGGCTCTAGTCAAGTGGGATAAAATCTGCAAGCCCAAAAAACAGGGAGGCCTCGGTTTACGAGATCCTCAACAAAGCAACGCTTTGATGGGTGCAAGGATTTGGTGGCAATGGGTTTCCTGTCCATAGAAGCTATGGGCCCAACCATGGATAGGAAAATATGCCAACAATAGACTGCAACAAGAACTAATCAGAATCACGACTACACCTACAGGTTCCCTAATCTGGAACATGGCCAAGCAACACAGAGAGGTAATCTACCAACATAGCTTTTGGGAGATACGGGACGGGAGAACGACACATTTCTAGATAGACTCCTGGCAACAGAGACCCAAAATTGAAGCATTCTTACCAAATACAAATCATCATGCAAACCATATTAACGAGGCAGATAATGTTTCATAGTTCTAGACTCCTGGCATGACACAAGGATTCAAGCAATGCAAAACCGGTAAGGCAAATAGCACAGCAAGCAACGGAAGCTTATAACTTGGAGCTACACAAAGAGCTCACCAATAGACGAATCAAAGTCCATACAGAAAGTGATGTTCTAAGATGGGGCTACACACCGAAAGGCACATACAACACCAAAGAGGCATACCAATTAATGTGCCAAACTCAGGAACCAATAGATCCTGCCTGGCAACGTATATGGACTACAGGGATCTGGCCCAAAGTCTCCACTTTTATCTGGCTACTGTATCATCAAAGAATTCTCACATGGGATAACTTAATTAAAAGAGGATTTCATGGTCCTTCTTACTGTCCCAACTATCAAAATAATAAAGAAACCATTCAGCACCTCATGGATTCCTACCGCATGGCCAAGAAACTCTAGGAAAAGCTCACATTCAGATGCCAGAGACCTTGCAGAATTCTTGGGGATTTAATAGGCACCATCCGAAATTGGACTCCAATGCCCTAAAACAGCAAAATTCTCAGCAAGTTATTGACCATCCTGCCAGGTCTCCTTCTATGGACAATTTGGAAGGAAAGAAATAAATGAATTTTCAAAAATCATCAAACTTCCTTAGAAATAATATGGACTAACCTATGTCAGAACATCAAGGAAACTCTCGCATTGCATCAATGGACAATGAAGGATTTTCCAACCCAGCCACAGGAATTAAGCATTTGGGCCAACTGGAATCTACAACTCCCACAAGTTCAACCAAATCCCCATAGAACCAGCATCACAACCAAGCAGTTATCATATTGGTCACGCCCCTCTACAGGAGTGATTAAGTTAAACTTTGATGGTGCCTCTAAAGGCAACCCGGGCAAAGAAGGATATGGAGGCATATTTAGAAATCATGAGGGCCAACCCTTATTATCTTTTTTTGCCTCCATTGGATGGGAGATGAACAACTTTGCAGAATGAAGCTCACTAACCAACATAACTTCTATCCAATTATTATAGAAGGGGATACTCAAATCCTCATCAATATGGCCACTCAAATACAACAAGGAAGATCTGCTTTATGAGTTGTCAACAGTTGGAGACTAATGACTAGGCTTGAAACAATAGAGAAATGAATAAAAGACAGAAAAGCAATAACTTTTATTCATGTCAAAAGGGATTGTAACAAAGTTGCTAATCTTCTAGCAAATATTGGGATAGATCAGGACCAGATTCTACACTACGGTCCTCTCGACATCATAGATGACCAAAATCAATTGTAAATCTACACTGACCTGGTGCAACAGGAAGCTCATTCCCCAGATGGTGGTTCAAGTTTTGAAAGGCCTACCATGTAGGCTATGATGGCAATGGTGATCGGCGATTAAATGAGGACCGACAGATCACAAAATGGGGAGACCAAAGGGCAAGGCCTTTATATATAGAGATATGCAATTGCGATAAGATCGCATCACAATATCACATTGGCAGAAACCAAGGGGCGGAGCCTTTACACCTTCATATGTGCGATGCGATGATGCAGACTCAACAACGGATCACAGAATGGGGAGACCAAAGTGCAAGGCCTTTACATATAGCGATATGCGATTGTGATAAGATCGCATCGACGGAAACCAAGGGGTGGAGCCTTTACACCTTCAAATGTGTGATGCGATGATGTAGACCCAACAGCGAATCGTAGAATGGGGAGACCAAAGGGCAAGGCCTTTACAAATAGTGATATGCAATTGCGATTAGATCGCATCGCAATATCGCATCGGTGGAAACCAAGGGGCGGAAACCAAGGGACGGAGAATAGGCAGGGGCAGCCTGATGATAGTTCGAGGCTGGCTGTTGCTGACCAGGTGTTCATTATCTAGTCTTTTTGTTTTTTGCTAGTGTTGCTTGGGTTCTGGTTTCCTATCTGGACTATTCATCAAGGAACCATCTTACTATTTATTTTGTGGAGTCTGGACTTGAGAAGTGATACCGTTTTTGAGGTTTTTGCTCTCACTGGACTAGTTTCCCCAATGTTGGGGCGGTCCAGATTTTGTTGATACTCTACGATACCTTGGTCGAGCCCTTGTCCTCTTTGTATCTTTCTGTACATATTAATATATTCCTTTTACTTACAAAAAAAAAAATCATGTTCTGAAGAGGCATGACAATATATGAAAAACCAGGAACAAAATGTTTAATGAAATTGATTTGCCAAAGGAAAAATTGCATAGACTTCTTGTTATGAGGCATGGGAATTTATGAGATGGATTTGACTCTTTATAGGTCTATGGTGATTCCATATTTTTAGACAATAAATCCTAGAAGTTTTCCTTCACTTAGAGAAAAGAATGATTTTTTAGCATTTAGAGATATTCCAAATCTCATGCACCTTTCAAAGATCCGCTTTAAGTCATTAAGATGATTGTTTCTTTTTTTTTAATAGATTGTGATATCATCTAAATAAACATTTTCTGATTTATTAATCATACCTTTGAAAGAAATATACATAGCTATTTGGAACTTTGTTCCAACATTAATCTAACCAAACAACATTTTTTGATAAGTGTAGGTTCCCCATTTGGTTTTAAATGTCGTCTTTAATATGTCTGCAGGGTGAACAAGGATATGATTATAACCTGAGATACCATCTAAGAATGACCTAATCTCATAAACTACAACAAATTATAATATTTTCTCTATTGGAGGCAGAGAAAAGTTGTCTTTTTCAGATGCTTTATTCAAATTTCTAAAATCAATACAAATTCAGATATACTCATTCTTCTTTCTAACAGGGACAATGTTTGACACCCACGTGTAATGTTTGACCGGAAAAATAATTTCAGCTTTAAGAAATTTATTCAACTCAGTCTTGATTTGAGTTTCAATATTTGGGTGAATTTTTCTAAGTTTATGTTGAACCGACTTTACATCGGGCTACATGGGTATGGTATGTTGGATGATAGAAGTATCATATGTTTTCAAGTCATCGTAACTCCAAGAAAAAACATCTTTGTATCTCCTTAGTGAATGTATAAAAGCGAGCCTTTCGTTAGGAGAAATTCTAAGTCCTAAATTGATATTTTGAGGTTTCTCCTCAGACCCTAAATTAACAAGTTCAAACCTTAAAGTGCTACTCTGGATTTTAAAATTTTTTGGTTTCTTGAATCTATCCTTCAAGTCATACAAATCCTCTAACTTAACTACTGGTTTTGGTAATGATTTTTCATTAAAAGACTTATTAAGCTTCCTATCATATTCATATTCATCAATGATCTGGTTGGTATAAGTACCTTCTGAAGTCATAAAACTTCAAATATCATTATCATCGTTAAACACTCTCTAGTTAGTGATGTTATCGAGGATAGAAGGATGAAAAATAATTCTATTAAAAATCTATCTGGACTGAAGTCCTCAAGAGGAATGAGTTTGGAAGCAACACTAGCCAAGAAGTGTTCATTGACATTTTTAATTCTGGGGATTAGGGTTGTATTAAATGCCATGAAATGTGAAGTCAAGTCTTGAATCAAAGATTGATAATGATTTAAGTGATTAGAAACAAAATGAATAATATTTCTTACCTATTTGATAACACATTTGGAATCACCAAAAAAATTGAGGTATTTCACGTCAAGACTAATAGCTTTTTGCAAACCTTGGATGAAAGCTTAATATTCAACTACATTATTAGTGAATTCAAACTATAACCTACAAGAAAGCATGGTTTTCTCTCCATTTGTGTTAATTAGTATACAACCAGATCCTGCGCCATAATTCGATTTTGATTCGTCAAAACAAGGTGTCCAAAATGAATCATCCGACTTATTTATAGGATATTCTACAATATTGATACATTTTGATGAGTCTATTTGGGAGAAGTTTTCTATTTGTGATGAAACAAAATCAACTGGAATAGGAGAACATTGGGCAAGAAAACTGCCAAAGAAATATTTTGAAGAGTAATTTCCCAAAATGTTATTGGTAAAAGCTACAGGTTCATTCTCCTCATCTAAATTAGTCACAAAGTACTTCATATGTCTCTCCCCATCAAATCTAATTTGATTTGGTTTATTGTTGTAAGGGAGCCAAAGGTGCAACCAATCTATTGTGAAATAACCATGTAACTTATTAGACCAATCCACACTTAAGATGAGACAATAAGATTCAGGGATATCAACTACCAAGATATTAATGATTTGAAATACTTTTGAATTGGAAGATAGTCTAATCAATACACCATTCATTTCTCCCAAAACTTTGACGTTTTTTCTATCCAATTGAACAATTTGTAGAACATATTTATGAGGTGTTACATTTAATTTAAGACACACCAAATAAGGCATGATATTAGAAGAAGCACTTGAATCTACTAGGCAATTATGGACATTTTTGTTAAAATTTTCAAAAGTCAAGAGAAAGGGAGGAGTATGAGAAATAGATTTGTCTACCATCAAGATTGCATAAGAAGAATCTAGTTTATTTGATGGGACATGAGGTGGTTTATTTTTCTCTTTTGAGACTTTATAAGTAACAACAATTGAGGGAAATGGGTATGCAGGTATAACATTTATCTCATTTAGTAATAACTTTTGTTGTTGTTTTAATTTATGAACCTCATATATGGAAATATTTTCTTTTGTCTTTTTCATGTCCTCTACTATGTTGTATTCAATGGTATCATAAACTATTAAAGTCTTTGGTGAAGAAGTAGGAGGAGAAGGTGATTTAGAAGTACTTGGAGTAGGATCAATGGACTAATTAGATTTTTTTTAGATGTACCTTTCTCCTTGGCAAAGTTATTGAGGCTCTTCTGATTTTTTCTTGTTGGTGTGGTATCTGCGTGTCCTTTACTTCAAGTACTAACTGGAAGAGCTTCTTCTTCTGCTTCATTCTCAGAAGTAGAAAGAATCTAATCCCACGAGCCATGAGATTCTACTATTTCTTCTTCCTCTGATTCTTCTACAAATGCAATTTCTTCATCTTCCTCATCTTCATCATCATAATCTTCATTTGAAATTTGAGTAGGTGGTTGAGGAGGCTGATTCTTCTTAAAAGGTCTATAAGATCTCCTTGAAGATTTGATAAACTGCTTGTTAAGATCTACCATCTCATTAGACATAGATTTAAGTACCTTTTGCAAACCTTCCATATAAAAACAATCTTTGGAAGCTTTCTTCTTAGGTTCTTCTTTGAAAGTTACCTTTTTTGCTTGTTTTTTTTCTTCTACAACAAATTTCTTTTCTAGGGCAAGTACCCTTTTTTCGACAGTTAGAGCTTATTTCATATTATCAACAAGTACGATGTTTTGAGCTATGTCTACAAACATCACAATATTTGAAGGTAAAGCACTAATGTACCATTCAATCTGAACATCAACGCCTGGTCTGGAAGCAGTTAGGATTTTATTTAATAATTTGTTAAGCCTTGAATTAAAATCTTTGATTTTCTCATTTGAGGTAGCTTTAAGATTTGATAGATCATTAATCAAAGTAGAAATTTTCCTTTCATCCCCAAATTTATTAAGGAACTGCTCTTCGAATGTATCCCAATCTGTAATATATCCAACTAGTAGGGAAAAATACTAAGACCCTACTTCTCCTTCAAATGTATAAGGAAATAGTCTCCAAACCACATCCTCTTCGAAAACCCTGTTAAGGTTGATTGCCAACATGAAATTGTAAAGATGTTCCTCTGTACATAAACCATCGTCTAGATTATACTTTGACAACCATCTCTTCGGATGTTTAGTAAGAGAGAATAGAGGAGGTGTCATTGCAACCACTCCTAGATTATTCCATGGTCTAACCTGTTGATTTCCATTCTTGGATTAATGTTAAGTTCAGAAGAATTTGTACTTTAAGAAGGCATTGTGGAAGTATTAATAGTTGATGAGGTTACCCCTATAGTACTATTGAAAATAATAGCACTGGTAGATGGTGGAGGAGGAATATGGGTGGAAGAAGATGACAAAGGATGATATGAAGAAGGTAAGGTAGGTTAAGAAGAATTGTGTTGAATAGAAGGAGTATGAGGTGGATAAGATGAAATGATTTCACTAGTTGAAGACTCAGTAACAATAATATGTTTATTTTTCTTATAGGGTTGGTAAAGGAAATTCAAAAGGTTGAATTCCAAGATTCTCACTCTGTGCTCTGATAAGAATTACAAAAGACTTTATTGATGAAGTAACACTATCATCAGAAAGTTTTGCTTGAGCAATGTGTTTTCCTGAAATGGAGATCCCTTCCAATTTATGAATTAAAGTTTGTAGTTTAGGAGCTTCAATAGGCTGATCTGGAAGAGGCATGGAAGTTTCACCAACTGATTTTGTAGTCAGGCTAAGAGATGAAGATTGGGCAACTTCATATCTAGAACCAGGAGACTTAGAATGTGATCTAGAAGTTGGAGGATACTCTGAGGGGGAGTGAATATTAAAATGACCTCTAGATTTGGAATAAATCTTTATTTCCATTCATAGTCAATTGACCCTCGTACTAGTGCCAAAAATGTTGATATTCCTAAATAAATTCATCAACATTGGGGAAAACCATCCAGTTAGGAGCTTAGATCAAACCCTTTTCTGTTTGGAAAGGTGGCTCCAACTGGAATTATGGGATTATTTTCCCTTATATAAAATTATATGTTGTGGGATGGAAGATGATAATGTATTCTAATATATAATGATAACTAAAATAAGAACTACTATAAACTACTTATTGTACCCAAGTAAGCTGATGACATATGTGCTACAAAGACCACACAATTAACACAACAATATAGATCATTATGCAATCATGATATAAACACAATTAAAGAAAATTAAGCTAATTAAATAGTTAATTAAATTAATTTGTTATAACATCACATATGTTTGAGATCTCGTTGCTTAGAATATAAAGCGAATTTCAATCAAGCATATCAATAGTGACCATGAAAGATTGACTTACACATATATACGTGAAAAAAACATATAACAATTCCAGTCAAAGCAAAACAAATGAATATGATAGTATTACCCAATACGTTGTAGTTCTTCTCATTGTGAAAATGCAAGTGGTTCAACTTAATATTAAGAAAAAAAAAAATACAATAGTGCAATTTAAGTCTGTTCTTGCAAAAATTCAAACCCCTTCTCCGTCTCGGAGAGAGAATTTATAGCTTTACATACAAAAGATAAAAATAAACTATCCTAACAACTCTTCAACTAAAACAACATTAATAGGAAAATCAGGAAATAGTTGCAACAACTTCCCAAGATTAGGAAGAATATCGTTCAACAGTTAGTTGTCACAACTTGTAGATATCCAACAAGATCGTGAGTTCTGGAGGGCGCTTGGGCTTAATCCTCATATAACTTGTAAATATAACACTCTCTAATGAAGGCAACACATGAGAAGTGACCTTTGAGAGAAATAAGAGAACTAGCCATTGACTATGTGACTTGACCAAAAACTGCCAATGATGCTCTAGATCCAGTTTCTGCCATTGTTTCACTTTGTTCTTGACAAGTCTTCAGTAATATCTTGGCATCTGGCAATGGAACGGGAATGAGATTTGTTTGCAACAATATATCATTGACCATTTCTATGATTGAACTGGAAGTATCCCAAGTTTCATGCACAACAAATTCAACCTACTTCATTTTGATCTCTCATTTTCTAAAGATTACAATTTTATGAGTTTCATCCATTTTAGGCAGGTTTGTAGCTATGCCTTTAACACTTTCTTGCTAGTTAAGGAAATCATAAATTTGTTCATTTACTTCCTCAAAATAATTTCTTATGTCCGACAACTGATCAGTCAGAGAGTTTGCAATTTTACACTGATCTTGGATTGTTGTAAGCTTATTGCAAAACATTTTCTGTTGATACTTCATAAAATAATTTAATTCTTTAGCTTCCTTTTTGAATTCTGACAATTGGGGATTGACATGAAATTGTTCAATTCTCTGTTGCATTCCCTTGATATGATCATCTCTTATTTGCATCTCTTTCTCATGCTGAATCTGCAATAAATTAAGCTTCTACTGCAACTCTGTTACTTGGTTTTGCCATTGTTCATTGAATTTTTGTTTCTCATCCTCGTGAGTTTTCTCAAGCAAGGAAATCCTTTCTTCTTTCTTCTTCAAAAGTTGCTAGACTTCAATGGATTTATCAATGGTAGTTGATGCACTGGTGAATTGAGTCAATTTCCCCAACTCATCTGTTGGGGTTGCAATAGATCCTCTCCATAAGACTTCAAAGGAAGAGGCCTTATAGGAAATCAATGACTGAGACTAATCCAACTTTCCCTTTTCCTTCCTCTTTTTACCACATCTTTATGATGAGGACTATAAAATATATATAGAGGAGGAATATCTTCCACATTTATGATCGCTTTAGAGGTGGGAAAAGCATGAATAACCTCAACATACTTCTTATCTAGAATAGAAGATATTACAACAATTTTATCTGATTTTTTCTTCTGTTCATCCTTCCTAATACTCCCTTGAATATTTGTTTCTGTGAAGAAGTAGAAACTGGATTTTGGGTTGTACTCTTGGTATTTAAAGTCATGTTGAACTCATTCTATGCTTCATTCAATTCCAAATTAAGAATAAATTCATCAGTATCAAGAGAAGAGTAAATAACAACAAACTCTGGAAGAGTCTTAGGAAGCACATCTTTTTTCGTAGAAGTCTCTAGTTGAGTTGTAGATATAGGCGACTCTTTTAAAGACAATTGTAACAACTGTAAGGGAAGCTTATATATCTGAGAATTGCGATATTGAGAAAATTGGCCTTTTTCTTCAGGAGTTATCTGTTCTTCCACTTTTAATAGAACTATAGAATAGGTAGAGGACCGTTAAAAAAAAACATCTAATTTATCTGGTTCATGGACAATTTGCCTAATATTTTGAGAAGCAGTGAAATTATTTACTACATAAACATGATCATCTTTCCTGTTGCGCACAATAGGTAGATTGAGAGCCTAAATAGATATAATTTCCTTCTCTGCATGGCGATAGTTTTCTAAGGAAAATATACCAAATTTAGCAGAAAAAGATGGCCACATCCTTTTATTTGAATCCTTTAATGTCTTAGAAATTGCATAAAAGTTTGTCTGGGATAAATAAGGGTAAGACATGAGGATGGGAAAGATTTCCATAAACTCTTACATAAGTGAATAGTTCCTTTTCGAACCAACTCCCAACCCTCTGATGGTCATCTTCAACCTCTTGAGACGTCCTCGGTGCCTTGGACCCAAAAATGGCTTTATAAATGGGAAGTATGACTCTGTGACAGATTTGATAAAAATATCCTAATATTTATATTCCCAAAGGACAAAATGATAAATATGTATAGGCTTCAAATCTTGTAGAGTCCATTTCTAGCCCATGGAAGGAAAATCCACTGAAAAACATAAGGCATGCATGATGTAGGCGGACATATAGAAAGGAGGAATTTTATTCTCATAAATATTGTGACCCTTTCTAAAAGCTATAATATGCGTAACGAAATTATCAGACAGTAAAGCAGCCCAATCAAATATATATCCTTTCGAGGCTTCATCAATACAAGATACCTAGTCGTCGAGAAATTTTGACACATTAGGTAGTGCATGCAACTGACACAACATAACAATGACTTGGGAAAATGGATCGGTGAGAGAATCAACTGAATACTTACCACTTTCCTCTGCTTTATGTTATTCGGGTCTTTTCTCCAAGTTCTGATTTGTTCCGACGAGTGGCCATGCTCCTTTATGAAAGCTTCTACATATGCTTTGTTGTATTTATACTATGGATTGGTAGGTGATACATGCTCTAGAAATCATTGTTGGAAAAAGATCCAATAAGTGTGTCCTTGCTAGTGTGAATTTGTGTGTTGGAAATGTCCAAATTCTCGACAACCCAGTGGACCATATATGTATAAGGAAGTAGCTGTGGCCTTGCTGCAATCCTATGCAAGAAAGAATTGGCAACATCTTTAGGAGTAACTTCTGAAACCGGGACACTATCATCTATTGTAATTGTTCTCCCTGTAACCCTTGGATTATCATCCTCAAAATGCTGAAAAATCACTTCCCAGGAAGAAGTTCCAATGTCTTTAGTGCATACTACGTTGGAGAACAATCCAACTCCTGGATTCTTCTCATATGTGTCTTCTGCTTTTGTTGAGAATCAAAGTTTTCCTTCTTCTTAGCCTTGCCTCCCTTCTTCATATCTTCATAATGTGAATCATAGTTTTCCCGTGATGGATAAAGGCATGCACTTAGAAAAAACAATAATTATCAACAAATTAGTGTTGGTGAAAATAAATTTACAATAAGAAATCCCCGTTTCGAAACAAATTAATGATATCAAAGTGAATTAAATGTAAATCATTTATGCTTTCGAGACACATTCAAATCATATTTAAATGTAATAAGTAATATAATGGGAAACCATGTGGGATTTCAAAAGTTAAAATATGAGAGAACGATTTAAAAAAAACTTATGATATCATGATTCTCTGAAATAAAAAGCCCTAAAATACAAAAGGTTAGGCCCCAAATAATAGAAAATCCACCTGATATGAAATAAAGAGTTTTCGAAAGATTTGTTTCTAGAAGTATTTTAAAAATAGCATTTCCGAAATGTATAGTTCCAAAACATAATACTTACTTTATATAATAATAAAAAAAAAGGATATCAGGCGTGGCGTTGTAGTTTTAGAGGTATCGTATCATTTTACATAATTTTCTCAAAAATTTCTAATAGAATATATAAAGGCCTTCAAAGGAAGCATCATGAAAGTTATTATATTTCACTTACAATATCGAAAGTCCCAAATATGCACAATTTTAAATACTAAATGAATGCATCAAGCTCAGATTTCAGAGTTAAAGTTTTTGTTAATAAAGCTTACCAAATAAAGAGGCACTGATAACAAACAAATGATCCGATAAAGGCAATTTCGGCAGTGGGTCCATCGAAAATTTAGTATTTTGTAACACTTTTAAAATTCACCTCCAATAAGGGGTTCCAATGATTCATTTGGCTAAAGGAATTGCTTTAAGTTTTATAAAAATGATTTTAAGCGCTTATAACTTATTTCCCTATTGTCCATTTATTAAACAAAGGCAAAATACTTTTAATTGAAAAACTAAATAAAATAAAATGAGTTCCTATTATTTATTAGAAACTAAGTAAAAATGGGGGTTATTGTTTGTTGTAACCACTTAGGAAACTTTATCCTCTGAGTTTTAGTTCTAATTTTGTGGATTTTCTATATTTATGGAGTTAGGAGTGACGCGTGTGAGTTATTTCTTTATTTCTCACTTATTTTTGTCTCATCTTATCCTTATTCAACTCTATTATTGACTCTAACTTCGTCTTAGAACCAACAACTCGATTATTTTCCTAGTTAATGGGAACTGAGGAGAAGTTGTTTTTTTATTGATTGTGCATGCACAAGGAACTATTCTTAGTGCACATTATTCCTCTCTATGAGAGTGTTATTTGATTTTACTCAAGTCAAGCAATGTGTAGCATCCAAAGTCTACAACCCTAAATTTTCACCCCTATTTCTTCTTCTAATTATATTAAACTATTTTATGTAAAAAATTGCTAATATAATAATGATATTTGTAGCTTGGGAGGTGCTCCAAACCCTAGGGTTCAGGGTTTGGAGGTTCCTCACAAAAGTGCTTTGTGGGCTTGGAACCCAAGGTGTGAGATTCTCACCCAAGCACGTAGGTGTGAAACCATGAGGAGATTTGGACATGTGATAAATGGAGCTGATAGAGGGCGTTGAGACAAACCAGATGCATAAAAAATCATCGAAATATGAGTTATCTAGGTGGATACATTATTTTTTATTGTAGATGGTGAGTTTTATGGATGACAAGTCATGTAGGCCTAGGCTATTTGACAACTGGACAACCCCGCCATGTTGATTTGATGGAGCCCTCAATTTAGATATAAATTGAGGTGATTTAGGAGGTATTTGACACATCCATGAGCCTCAAAACATCACCATACTTCTTTGAGGCAACCATAGATGAAAAAGAGGACAAGGTGTGGAGCATTTTCTATGTTTTGGAGTGTCTCTTGTCTTGTTACAGGTCCTCGTTTTGTGCAAGAGAAGGCCGCATTGTGGAGAGAGGTTTAGGTCTATTTTTTGGGTGTGGTTTTGTGTGGAGGAAGCACTATTTGCTACAATGCAGTAGCATGGTCTCTTGAAAATGTTGTAAGGGTTTTTTGGGACTGTTGTAGGGTTTCGTAAATCATAACATGAATTTAGAGAAGGGCTGGGTCATTTGGAGAGGGATGGAAGGCCTAATCTAGGGTTGGATTTTCCCTAGGACACAACACTTGACAGTAGAAGCATATTGGAGCAAGTATCCAACTGCTAGAGTGGTTTTGGAGGAGGAAAAGAGGGCTATAGCAATGGGTTATAAACCCTAACCAAGAGTGGGACTTACATTAGTGAAAAAACCTACAAGCCAAGGTATGTATTGGGGGATTGTTGTGTTGTTTTGATGGACTAAGGAGGCTAATAGAGGAGGCATATTGGAGCTCAAGGTTTGGCCATCGAGAGGAGCAAATTATTGGAACTCGTTTTCATCATTAGAGAAGCAAAATTTGATGGTGCTAGGTGGTAACCCTCCTTCCCTATGTTAGTCTTCATTGGAGCAGTGTAGGAAGACTATAGTGGGAAGAAGACCCTAAGTAGCTGAGGAGAAATAGTGGGTAGTTGTGAGTTGTTCACAAACAAAGTTGTGAACAACTCAACAAGAGTCTCAATGTGTTGATGTGTTGATGGACAAACAATCAATAAGAGAGAAGATTGGGAGTGAAGGACTTGCAGGTGTACAAGATATGACAAAGAAAATGTGATTGTCAACTACATCAACTTATTGTACATTAGATAAACCAATGCTCCCTATGTGTTTTGCCACATGGACTAACCGCCTCTTGTGGATCCTTGTCTTTGGCGATGTGATCATTGACTAATACCTGTGGTTTTGGTCTAAGGGCAATTGTGATTCCCAACAAGTGGTATTGGAGGGTAGGTCGCAAGTTCGATACACGCCCAAATCGCATTGGGGGGGGAGGGGGAATTGTTGGACATTGGATAAACCATGCCCACTGTGTGATTCACGACATGGACTAATCGCCTCTCATGGATCCTTATCTCTGGCGATGCGATCGTTGACCAATACCTACAATTTTGGTCTAATGACGATCGTGATTCCCAACACAACTAGCACATAAGATTATCTTGTATTTTGTTTTCTTGTACTTGTGGATATTTGAGGGCCATTATCCCTAGTATGGGATCCCTAGACTATTTTTTTTTTTTTTTGTAAATAAGAAAGTATATTACTTGGTAAACTGACAGATTACAAAAATGGTTGTGTGGGAAAGAAACCTACACAAGACTTAGCGGAAAAGCTAGTGTTGGTCATAGCATAGGCTATATTAACAATACTACCCAGAAAAAAGAGGGAACATAGTACAAAAGTGGAGCAGAGAGGTACTCTCATTACAACAATTTTAAAATTTGAGAAATTAGAAGATGGGAAAGGAGAAGAATGCCTTATGGCGGCTGACCATCCAGATATTGTTATCCTCTATGACAATTTTTTTTTTTGAGGCAAAAGATCTTACACATGGGAAGAAAAACAATGAAGAAAGCCGACTACGTCACTCCTAGTTGGTGGTGGCTTGATCCTCATCTAGATGAATGGGAGTCTCCCGAGAGCTTCCCTCTTGCTATGCGGTGATGACCCAACGACTCATGGAGGCCCCAGGGTCCTCTTTATTGATGCTCAGGACTCCTTCAGTGGTTGAATGGGCCTTCATTATCGACTTCTTCTTGATGACAATATAATTTAGAGCATCATGAGTGATAAATCTGCAATGGTGGATGGCTTCTACATACACTACAAACTTTTCAGTGAGCCGATCAATCTTAGTTTCTAAAGTCTTGGAGTGCTCCACTTGTTCCTGCATAACGAGCCCCATGATGGTCCTCATTGTCCACCATGTTTCAATTGTACACACGTAGAGGTTTTCACACGCCTAAGTGAGAGCAGGGTCCAAAATCCAAGTGAATTTCGTGTCGACCTCCTTTGTGGTGACCTCTCCTCAGAGAATATTGGCATGGGCCTCTAAGTTAGAAATCTGTTGCCGTCGCTGAGTAGCCTAGAGTTGTGCACCTAGCAACAATCTCCACACAAGTGGTAAGGGTTGGGCCTAACGACTTCTCAAAAGAGGCTGCGCGACTGTGCATACCTCCCCTACTTGGACCAGGGGTGGAGCCATGCCTCAGAGCCATGTGAGAAACCGAGGGATAAGAATGTAGGGGGAAATAGAGAGACAAGGGAAAAATGAGGAGGGAGAAGGCAGTGATAAGAATGAGAGGGAGAAGGGGGAGGGGTGAATTTATAGAGGCCAGGAGGATGAGGGAGACTAGAATGAGGGAGAGGGGACGGGAAGGGAGGCATGCAGAGATCTGAGGAGGGGCAGAGGAGTAATGGCAGAGCAGAGAGGATGAGATTGAGAGACGATGGTCACACAAGGGAGAGGGGAGGTGGCGTTGCGGACTCGGAAGACAGGTGAGCCAAATATGAGTTCGTACTTAGGCGTCCTCCACCTGTCCTTCTCATTGAACAGAAAATCCATCTTGTAATGATGAAAAGTACACGAAAAATTACTGTTAAGTAGAGTAGTTATCTTCTTCATTGATTGATGTGCATTGTTGATGGAGTTCCCCTTTCTCCAATTCTTGCCACGCTCAGGACTTCAGGCATAGGGTACCAGCCATACCCTCATTCACCAGTCTGTTCGCGAATTTATTTCCTTTCCTTCTGATTGCTTCAAAGTGGAGGCCTGCCATGTTGTTAATTCCTTGCTTGATCCATTGCATTATTTTGTTTAGGCACTAATTTTTCAAGATCTTGTCCACCTCGATATCGTGCTAAAGTTTTTCACCAATTTGGGTAGCCAGCGTGGAATCTCCTTCAAGTATTAGAGGACTGAGGTTTAGGTTGTGCGCTATGATGATGCCATGTTTTAGGGCATTAATTTCAGTGACATTGTCAGCGGCCGAACCTATATTGCCCTCATAAATCTAGATTATCTCACCTTTAGAGTTTCAGAAGACCTCTCCAAAATCTGTTGGGCTTGGATTCCCTTTAGCTGCACCATCGTAGTCAAGCTTGAAAGTCCCCTGCTCTAGCGGCCGCCACGTGTAATTTTATTAGCATGCCTAGGGAGGGGAGTGACTTCGCGGAACTTGATATGAAGGAGATCTAGCATTGAGAGAATTCTCACTTCGTGGAGGATGGGAGGGGTTTTGACAATTTGAGTGGGTAGAGAGGTCACTATTTCGTAGAGTGCACTTTTGATCTTCACGATAATGAATTCCTTCTAGATGGAGAGGTCATGATAGATTCTCGCATTGTGTTCCTTCCACAGAGCCCAACATATCAAACCAGATAATAAATTCCATGTGCGGTTAACCATAGGAGTGAGGGAATAGACCATTCTCTAGTTCGCGATGGTGCTATGAATGGAAGAGGGGTCCCGATCAGAGCTGTTAAAGACCAAATAAATCCAATTCCATACATTGGACACGAATGGGCAGAAATTTAA
The DNA here is from genome assembly GCA_000404065.3 of Pinus taeda. Lineage (NCBI taxonomy): Eukaryota > Viridiplantae > Streptophyta > Pinopsida > Pinales > Pinaceae > Pinus > Pinus taeda. The sequence goes on along the minus strand of APFE030371513.1, from coordinate 13,558 downwards.
CAGATGATTGGGGGTTTCTTCTTCTTGTTAGCAGAGGGGGCATCTCGAGGGGCCAATAAATCCTTTTATTCTTAGATTGTCCCACATTAAAAATTTTATGTGCATGACTACCCAGAGGAAGATAGAAATGTTTGGCGAGTGATTCCTATCCCAGATTGCATTCCATTTCAGATTTGGTTGGATTTGGTCGTTCTTTACTATGTATCTGTAGGCTTCACTTAAGATGAAGTTTCCTGTTGAGTTTTTATCCCATCTAAGTTTATCCTAAGCAGATTCATGGATGATTTGTCTTATTTGTAACTTTGATGAGATTTCTGACCAACTTTGGGGGTCCATATGGGGAGTCCATTCCTTGTGATTGATCCACTTTCTCCATCTATCATTTCTTCACTTTTCCCCCAGTACTAGTTGACTTTGATCTTCCCTGCATTTTGCATTTCAGCCTTGATATTTTGATAGATCTTGATCAAGTTCTGACCTTCGTTTCCAAGCATCCTCCCAGAAAAGAGCCTTGTTCCCGCTACCTATTTCCCAGAAATTGTGTCTTTGATTGATGTCTCTATTCTCCCAAGCTTGATTCCAGATGACAAAATCTTTGATGTTTCCATTGAGCCTAATGATTTTCTCTTGCATTAAGGAGGGAGTGTACTTTTCTTTCCAGAGGGTACCCAAAGGGGAGTTGGGGTTAGCAATCCATCTCCATAGGTTTTTGGCTCCCATGACCTTTCCCAGGAGGTCTATATTTCTAAGACCGAGGCCACCATTTTTTTTGGGTTCGCAGATTTTTTCCAAGCTACTAGAGCGCATTTTTGTTTGAACTTTGCTCTTCTCCATAAGAAGTTCCTCTGAAGGTTCTTGATTTTGATTGAAATCAATTTTGGGGCTACGAGAGCCGAGTACAATTAAAGTGGGATTGCCTGAAGGACAAATTTAACTAGAATAAGATGACCAACCAAATTTAGAGATCTGAAGGTCCAATTGGCAAATATTTTCTCCATTTTGTTTATCACGTTCCCCCAAGTGGCATGGGAGAGAGGCCTATTTGTAAGGGGGAAACCAAGGTAAGTGGAGGGGAGAGAGCTAATAGGAATGGCCAGGAGTCTGACGATGTTCTAGTGGATGGGAAGTGGAGTATTAAATAAAAACAACTTGGATTTAAGGGGATTGATGGAGGTTCCAGAAGCAACAGAGAAGTCCGTCAGGATGGACATGAAAGAGGAAGCCTTTTGATGGAGGGGAGGCCCATGAGAAGAGTATCATCCACAAATTGCTGGTGAGTTGTAGGGGGGGCAGAGGCATGGGGCTGGAGACTAGAGAGCTTATTTTCATGCAGGGCATCAATGATAGAACGAATTAGCCCTTCCGCCATTATAACAAACGAGAAGGGAGAGATTGGATCCCCTTGCCTGATACCTCTTGTAGGATTGAAGGTTAGCGATGGTAATCCATTCACGAGGATGGAGAATAAATCTCCTGAAACCATAGCCATGATCCAGTTGATGCTTTCTTTGTGGAAGCTGAATGCATCCAAGATTTGTCTTATATAGTTCCAGATAATTTTATCAAAGGCTTTTGACATATCTAGCTGTATCATCATACTAGGAGTTTTTTGGGTTTTGAGAGAATGAATAAGCTCATGAGAGAGGATGATGCTATCCATGATTTTTCTTCCTTCCACATAGCTAGACTATTGGTGGGAGATGAGGAGAGGGAGGATGATTTTGATTTGATTGGCTAGAACTTTGGAGATTATTTTGTATATGACATTGCAGAGGGCTATGGGCCTGAATTTGTTCGAGGAATCCACAGAGATTCCTTTGGGTATCAGAGTCAGAAAGGTGGAGTTGAGGGATTTAAGGATAGACTTCTGAATTCTAGATTCCTCCACTAGGGTATGGACATCTAGCTTTATGATAGGCCAACAAGATTTGTAGAAATCAATAGTGAACCCATCCGACCCTGGAGCTTTTCTGTTGGGAATTCCCATGACCACATCTTCAACTTCCTGGAGGGAGAATTTCCTTACGAGCATTTTTTTATGGTCCTCCGTGTGGATTTTGGGAATATTCTTGGTGATCTTTTTGATATCCTGATCCTAATCATTCCTTGGATCTTTGAGAAGAGAGCTAAAATAGTTGGTGAGCTCTGTTTCCAACTCCTCTTGAGAGTGAATGAGATGACCCTCTTAGTTCTTTAGAGCCAAAATTCTATTGTTCCTCTTGTGTTGTATCATTGTTTTATGGAAAAAGGTCATGTTCCTTTCCCCACATTTCAGCCAATTTATTTTTTATTTTTGTTGCCACAACTTTTCTTCCTGAATGGCTTTTTCATCCCAACTTTGTTGTAGTAGTTGTTCCTCTTGCTTACTAGTCTCCGTTAGCCCTTCTTCAATTATGGTTTGTTCAAGAAGTTCCAATTGATGTTCCAAGTTTTTTTTTATCCGTAATGGTATTGCCAAATGTTTCCCTATTCCATTTTTTGAGTTCCTCTTTGATATGTTGTAACTTTTGTTTCCAGTTGTGATGGGAGAGTAAGTCCACCATTGTTTCATTTTCTCCATGAAATACGGGTGATTCAACCATAAGGCCTCAAATCTAAAACGATTATTCTTCGAATTCATGGAAATTTGAATCTTGAGAGAGATAGGCCAATGATTACAGCCTACTTGTGGAAGGATTTTTTCCTCCATTTCTCAGGAGGTAAGATAGGTTGCCTCAGATAGGAGGAAATGATCTAAACAGGAGGCTATTTGATTGTCTCCTCCTCTTCTGTTATTCTAGGTGAATAAGCCATTGCTAGTGGGAATGTCAATGAGGTTGAGGTTTTCAATGGTGGCAAGGAAAGCCTCAGAGTCCTTATCTAACTTCTGGATTCCTCCTTTCTTTTTAGATAGGTTAGTTATAATATTGAAATCACCTGCAATTATTTTCATGGGGTCATGCAGAGGGTCAAAGATATTGGATATGATTTGGAGAATTTTGATACGGTCTATCACCTTGTGCGGGGCATAAACATTGGTTATAATAATGGTCTCATTAGTGCCTATGATTCTTAGGATCATTGTTAAGGAATGGTGAGTGGCCAGAGAAGATATTAGGTCAAGTTTGGATTTTTTCCAAAAAGTCATTATGCCCCCCGCCATGCATGTAGCCATATTAGCCAAGGATCTATAAGGCTTGAATCACGAGTTGAGAAGCAGGGGAGGGTGAGTCAAGTCTAGTTTTGTTTCTTGAATGAGGAGCATGTCGAGATGATCAGACATGACTCTGCTTTTTAAGATGCATTTTTTCCCAGGATTGTTAAGTCCCCTTGTATTCCAAGATATGCAATTCATTGACATGGAGATGGGTATAGAGCTAGAGCCTTTACCTTTCCTTCATTGATTAGCTTGGCTCCCAGTTCTTGAAGGAGCTGACTGGTTGTCTTTCGTCCTCACTTTCTACTTGATCCTTTGAGTTTGAGTCCTTCCACTGTGACATTGGCTAATATGCCTTTTGAAGTTGTATTTTCTTATGCTGGTTGGTGGGATTTGAGTTTTAATTCTTCTTGGAGAAGATAAGCTCCTTCGATTTTTTGCAACTGTTGTTTTGATATGTAATTTATTCATTTTTGTTTATGTTCCTCTACAATTGTTGCACGGTCTACCCCCTGCAGAGCTTCCTCTATTGTATTTTCCTCTACTATTTCCTATGTTTCTACTTGCTTCATTTCTATATCCTCTAGTGCCTGCTCTTTACCCCTGTTGGTATTGCCTGTATCCCTTTCATATTGGTTGTTGTCTATTGGGTGCATTTCTTCCTCTCCTGCTTCACCTGCTATCATTTCATTAGGGTTCCTTTGCTCTTGGTTATTGTTTAGTACCTTGAACTGATTCTGGCTTGCTTCTTTGTATAGGTTCTTCTTGGGGATAGATTTCTTCCTGTTATTCTTGTTCGTAAAGATTACTTTGGTAAACCCTTCGTTGTATTTTTTTTTTTATTTACTTGCTCTTGTGTTTGAGGGGTTTTATTCATGGGGAAATCTTGGAAGATATGCCCATGCTGGTGACACTTTCTGCATCAGAAGGGAATTTGTTCATATCTATACTTTGCAGCCAGACTTCATCCCTGAATATTAATTTGATTTCTTCTGTCCAGGCACCAAAGACGTCTATATATACGTATATTCGGGCGTAGGAAACATAGTGACCCATTTTGGTGCCTTCGGACATTTTGATGTACTCCCCCAGCTGGTCTCCTATACCTTTTAAGACTGAAGGAGCCCAATAAAAAATAAGTAAGGAGTAGAAGTGTACCCAGACTGGAACCCTAGTGAAATCCTCTTTTTCTGGTGTGAAGTTCTCCCTCCAGAATCTCATGTATAAACTGACTAAACTGTAGAAATAGGGCCCTCCTTCAAAAATCTTATCTCTGTCTTCTAGGAGGTTAAAGATGACTGTGAAAAATCCCTTGGAGCCCAGCTAAAGTCTGATATCCCCTTTGGGTGTCCATTTGCTATGAATCCACCAGTTCAAGGCTCTTTTAGTTGGCCATGTTCCCATGAACTTTCATATAGCGGTGTGTTCCTACATCTATTCTCTATATTCAGCTACCCTGGGATCCTGAATTTCTAGTTTTGGGATTTTCTTGGCTTTGGGATTACATTTATTATTCATATTTTTCCCCTAATATTGTGTCTGCTCTTGAGATTGTGAATGATTGACATTGGCAGGGAAGGATGTATCTGCGGTCTTGCCCTTGTCTACCTAAGTATCCTTGGTTGATCTTTTCATTGTGTCTTCGATCCTTTTTGGCAACTCGTTTGTTATGGATGCATAGTTTCTTCTTTGTCAGAGCTTCCTCCTAGTGGCGTACAAAAGGCATAGCTGGGGGAAAACTTTGTGAAGGATGAAGCTTGGTATGGCAGTCGTCCATAGACCATATCCTTGAAGGAGTGAGCACCAGATTGCTGAAATGGATTTGCCATGGCGGGCAGGGCCTCGAAGGCCAGACCCAGAGGCACCTGTGGGAGATCGCAGAGCTTTCTCAAACCCTAGTGCACAGATAAAAAATGGGATCCCTAGACTGTTGAATTATATCATTTGGATTAATATAATAAATATTGGGTCTTGTAGAAAATTGTATAAAACTTGGGTATATTTTTTGCACTAGTAGATTTACTGTTGTATATTTTTCCACTGTGCAAAGTAGCTTCATTTTGATTCTTGGTTTAGTAGCTTCAGTGATTTAAGATTCTATCCTAGACACAAGGATTGTGGAAAAAACACATGGTATCAAAGCGCATATGCGATACTTTGAAGGGAAAGTGAATCAGAGTGTGCAAAGTGAAGTACAAATTATGAGGGAGTTGGTCCATTGTAGGTGAAGGGCTCACTACATTGTTGAAGTTGCAGGTTGGTCCTTGGTATGAATATAGGTTGGAAGGGTTTTCCAACTATAGTCCATGGAAGGAAAGGATGAAGTTGGTCTTGCAGGTCAACATGATCTAGGAGTTTGCTGAGAAAGCCATCAAGAAGCCCACTGAACGTAAGGAGATGGAAATGTACAAGGAATTAGATACAAAGAGGAGATTGATCATCCTAGATGGTGTGAAGGACTCCTAAATACCTCATTTGTCTGGGAAGAACTTTGCACATGAGATGTGGATGTCTCTTCAGAATTTGTTTCAGAATAAGAACGAGAACTAGGTAAAGGTATTGGAGGATAAGTTGAAGTCCACCAAGATGATGCAGGGTGATGGAGTGACTTCATATATGACGCGGTTGTTTCAACACAAAGATGACATTTCCATCATCAATGTGACTATTTCAAATCCTGATATGGTAAGGATTTCCTTGAATGGGTTCTCCAGAGTGGAAGCCCTTCATCAAGGGGATCGTTGATAGAGACAAGCTACCAAACTGGAATAGGTCGTGAGACAACTTCATTCAGGAGGAGTTGCGGGATGAGAAGAAGGTGTATTTAGATGATGATGTGGCACTTGTAGCACGAATGAAGGGCAAGTAGAAGAAGGATGAGAGATGTTGCGAAGAATAAAGGGAAGTAGGTTTCCAAGGTTTCCACTTCTAATGAGATAAATGATCTCACGAGGAGGTTGGAGGAGGAATTTTCCATGATATCTCATTTCTCATAGGGTACCATTAATGAGGTTGCATGGTACATGGACAATGGATCATTGAAGCATATGACAGGGTCACAAGAAGTATTCAAGATGTTATCTAAATGGGACTCGAAGTTGCACATGGTGTTGGATGACAAGAGTCATAAAGAGATCTAAGGATCAAGAGTTGTGCCATTCAGGATGGAGTCAGGACAGGTGACGCGAGTAAAAAATGCACTATTTGTACAAGGACTTAAATATAGCATGATATCTATATCAACGATCTAGCAGAAGGGATTTGAGGTCTTGTTCCAGAGTGGGAAGGAAAGACTTAGGCCCAATGGCTCTAGCTCCACAAGTGTCACGATTGGAGTTAGAGAGCATGGTCTATACAGGTTAATGGAAAAGCCTATAGATAATGGGAAAAAGAAGAAGGAGGACAAGGTGCATGTTCTAGAGAAGCAAGAGAAGATGTAGGCTTCAAAGGACTAGGTACAAGTTCAAAAGACAAAGATCCAGGTTCTAGAGACTCAGAGGGAGTCAAGTTCTAGAGGGAGTTTGCAGGTTTAAAGGGAGTCTTTGCAACCCAAGGATAGCACGTGGTAAGTGGGGAGAAAAGGTTCTCCTACATCTGGCAAGAAGGAATCATGGAAGGAGTGGAAGACATTTCAGGAGAAGAAGAAGAAGCAGGTTACTTCCAGTAACAATGACACTTCTGAGAGAAGTGTAGTCCATGCTACATGGATTGCTCCAATTATAGGTGCTAGGAGTTGGGTGAGTGTTGTGAGCAGTGATGATGATGATGATGATGAGCTACTTACTAGTCTTGGAAGTACCTCCCTTGCTAAGAGAGAGTGTTGATATTTATAGCTTGGGAGGTACTCCAAGCCCTAGGGTTTGGGGTTTGGAGGTTGGAGCACCACAAAAGTTCTTTGTGGGCTTGGAACCCAAGGTGTGGGATTTTCACCCAAGCATGTGGGTGTGAAAACACGAGGATATTTGGGCATGTAATGGATGGAAATGATAGAGGACACATAGACGAGCTAGACGCATTGAAAATCATCGAAATCTGAGTTGTCTAGGTGGACAAATTAATTTTTTATTGTATTTGGTGGGTTTTGTGGACGAAAGGTCATGTACACTTGAGTTATTGGACAACTGGAAAAACCCACCACGTTGATTTGATGGAGCCCTCAATTTAGATATAAATTGATGTGAGTTAAGAGGTATTTGACACATCCATGAGCATCAAAACATCACCAAATTCTATGAGGCAACCACAGATGCAAAAGAGGAAATGACATGGAGCATTTTTTGTGTTTTGGAGGGTCTCTTTTCTTGTTACAAGTCTAAGTTTTGTGGAGGAGCAGGTGATCTCATTGTGGAGAGAGTTTTAGGATTATTTTTTGAGTACGATTAAATGTGGAGGAAGTTTTGTTTCCTACAATGCAGTAGCATGGTCTCTTGAAAGTGTTGTAAGGGTTTTTTATGACTGTTGTAGGGTGCTGCAGGTCTTAACAGGACTTTGGAGAAATCTTGGTTCGTTTGAGAGAGTTGGAAGGCCTAATCTAGGGATGGCTTCTCCCTAGGAAACAAAACTTGATAACAAAATCATATTGGAGCAAGGCCGTAGTTTCTAGAGTGGTTCTGGAGGAGGAAAAGAGGGTTGTAGTAGTGGATTATAAGCCCTAACCAGGAACATGACTTACAACAGTGAACATACATACAAGCCAAGGTATGTATTGGTGATTTTTGTGTTGTTTTGGTGCTATGGATGAAGTCCTAGTGTGGACAATGATTGGACATCTTGTGGTTGGTGGAGGGAAACAAGTAAGTTTCCAAGAGTATCCCTAGAGTAGTGGACAAGAATTACTTTGGAAAATTGTGATTTGGGTGAAGTTTTGGTAGCCTAAGTAGCTCCTTGATGGACTAAGGAGGCTACTAGAGGAAGGAGATTGGAGCTCAAGTTTTGGCCAGCCAAAGGAGCATATTATTGGAGCCCATGGTCATCATTAGAGAAGAGACATTTGATGGTGATAGGTGGCATCTCTCATCCCCTATGTTAGTCTTCATTGGAGCAGTGTAGGAAGGCTATAGTGGGAAGTAGACCCTGAGTAGTTGAGGAACAAGAGTGGGCAGTTGTGAGATGTTCACAAAGAGAGTTGTGAACAACTCACCAAGAGTCTCGATGTGTTGATGCATTGATGGAAAAAAGATCAACTAGAGAGAAGATTGGATAACTGAGATTTAGTGGCCAAATAGACTTGGAGCATTGATAGAAGCAAGTGTTGCAAATTGGGAGTGAAGGACCCGCAGGTGTATAAGATATGACAAAGAAGTTGTGATCGTCACTACATCGGCTAGACCATAAGATTATCTTGTATTTTGTTTTCTTGTACTTATGGATATTTGAGGGGCATTATCCTTGGTACGGGAACCCTAGATTATTGTATTATATCAATTGGATTAATATAACGAAGATTGGGTTATTGTACAAAATTATGTAAAAGTTGTATTTATTTTGTGCACTAGTAGATTCGTTGTTGTATATCGTTTCGCTGTGCAAAGTAGATTTGTTGTTGATTCTTGGTTTGGTAGCATCAATAATTTAGTGTTTTATCTTAGACACTAGGATCATGGAAAAAACATATACCACTTCCCATTCATTATATATAACCAAGAAATTATATGCTAACATTGACATTGACAATGATATGAATATTTAGTAGACAACTTCTAGTATATTGCCTTCCATCCATTTACATACGACAAAGAATTCATCACATAAAAAATTTACAATAATTTTATGATTTTATACATTGACATCACTATTAAAAATATACTTATTAACAACAACATCAAGTTTAAGCTAGTAAATCAGTTTAAATTATTGTTCACCCTAGTAAGTGTAGAATCTTCAATGTAGGCTGGTTGTGATCCACATTCTTAACTTGAAGCAACTCCAACAACTAATTCTTTTGCACATCCTAGTGCACTAGATGAATTTGATTACCCACTCAATTGTCCACCCGATACTCTTCTTTCTTCTAGCCCCATGAGGTATAGTGGGGTTGTAGGAAGGAGAAGATACCAATACTAGCTAATAAGAATTGAGATGCAACCATGATCTTCCCATATCAACAAGTTTCTATCCACCACACTATCCAATAAGTACTCAACATCACCATTCCACAATTACAAGATCACAATATCATAAGTTCTCACAAGATACATGGAATGTCATTATGACACTCATCTAGCATTTGGGAGCTCAAAACCAAAAAGGCCCTCTCCTTCATAACAATTTGTTCCCTTTATAGAGCCTTTTAGGTGAGGATTACGTGTGACTCTTGTTTTCACATGCAAAAATAAATAATTATTTAATTCCATAAATTTTATTATTCATCAAGACACATGTCCTATCCACAATTTGACTCTCATGTAAATTCCTATTATTTTATTTTAAAAAATGTTTTTTCTCTCACCCAAAAGTCACATGTTCTTAAATTTACTCCTAGTTGTTCTCTTATGACCCTTTTCCCTTAATTTTTGCAATTTATTATAGTTAACTCATTGTTACCTACCATAAATCCAAATTAGTTTTAGTTACTTCCTTAAATTTCTTGATTTCAAAATTTGGGTATCTTTTGTAGGATTTTTTCAATTAGGTGAGGTTCTCTGGATTCTAAGTTCTTTGAATTATGTAGTCAAATAATTCAATTCTTGCACGTATCTATTTATATTTTATCTCACTTAAATTTACATCCATTTATTTTTAATCTATTCCCCCCCCTCTTTTAGAACGTGATAAATTACAACACACACACTTAGCTCTAACTTACACTAAACCGCTTTTAAGTATTAGCTTACTAGCATTAGCCAAGCCATTTCTTTTATTTACTATGCTTTCTCATTAAGTTTAGTTTTCAAAGTTAATATTGATTAACTTTAGATTAACCTTAAACTCAAATAACTTATTAAGTTTCTTTTCACTTTTATATTTCATTACATACCAATATTTAAGAATCTTAGTAATTAAATTAACCCCAATCAACATATTTCACTTTCCTCCATCTAGTGCTAAGGGTGCCAACTCTTGTACCCTTTAAGAACCTCACATTCCAAGGGTGCCACGGCTTTCCCTTTAAACAATTGTGATCTAAGATTTCTTTATACTCCTAGTACCAAAGGTGCCAACTCTCGTGCCCTTGAAGAACCTTATGTTTTAAGGGTGCCATGGGTCTCCCTTCAAACACTTGTGATCCAACCACCAAAAAGAAATATTAGTGGAATGGGAAATCAATAATCTCCTCATCATCCTTGTTGATGATTTCATGGTGACTAACGATCAAAGCTCCCCTTAATGTAGTGGAATGGGAAATCAATAATCTCCTCATCATCCTTGTTGATGATTTCATGGTGACTAGCGATCAAAGCTCCCCTTAATGTGTGCCCCTTAGTAGTGCCTCATGAGCGACCATATCCATAGTTTATCTCTCACATCATCATGCAACTCCAGGGATAAGTATCCCTTTTTCTTCACCCAAAGACATAACTGGAGTACTAACAAGTATGACTATGGATGTTGATCATACCCCTCCAAAGATGTCCAATATCCTTCACATACAACCCCACTACTCGTGTTGACAAGTAGAAAAATTCCATTTATAACATGGGGGATATCACCTGATCAAGGTCCTAATTAGAATCCTATTCATTTGGTGTGGTGATACTCACCGGAATATAAGCTTGGTTTCCTATACTAATCTAAACTAAAAATAATAAAATCTAATTTAAACTAACGAAAATATACAACCTAAAATATTTACAAGTAAATATTACATAATTTATGCAAACTATTGATGTTTTGGATGGGTTTGTGTTATCCAGTCAACATGGGAAAGGGAAAGATAACCCAAATGTAGGCCTTTGGGGTAAAAACCTTTCTAATTGATATGTGGGCTTAGTCAGCCACCTAAGAAATGTGTGCTATGGTGAGAGACCTTAACAAACTATATATATATAATATATATATATATATATAATTATATATAATAATATATATATATATATATATATATTATATATATATATATATATATCTAGTTTTTAAAGGTTTATTTGCGTGCAATATTTAATCTAGTTCACAGAAAGTAAATTTATCTCAAGAATGAGAGAAAGTCTCAAAACTAACAAGTGAAAATCAATAATGAAAATTGATATATTCAAAGACTCAAAATTAATATAAAATACTTTGAATAAATCAATAAAACATGTGTATTTCATTTCTAAAGAAAAGAAAAACACATTCTAATGCTCGATTTCAAGAAGTAATTCAAAGAATGAAAATATATAAAAATATAAAAAAAAAAGATGCATATAACATAATTATAACGCATACACCACTCCATATATGGAAAAAATTTCCAAATTGACTTCCAAGTCTTCAAAAATTTAACTATAAATTCTGATCACAATATTAGCCTTGATTGAAATACAATGCTTTCCAATCCCTTGTCCAATGAAGAGGGTTGTGTAAATAACTGTTGACAATAATACTGAGAGGGGGGGTGAATCAGCATTATCTTATTCTTTTACCAAATCTTTCTTATTTATACTTTGAATTATTTTTGCATACCAATACCATAAATAATGAGCATGAACAAGAAAAGCAGACAGTCACATCAAAGAACACCAGATATAAGGTGGAAACCCAATGTGGGTGAAAACCACCTGCTGCAATATGTCTCTATCTTCTTTTAAATTAGAAACTCCTTTTACAATGGTCTTGTACTGGTGCAGTCCTTTACCAGTACGCAGGCTGCAACCTGCAGAGAGCTACAACTCTCTCTCGTTTTCCAGTCTCTCCTGGAAGGGAGCTACAACCCCCTACTTCTTTTCAAGGACCACTTTTCATAAATTTTCAAACTGGATCCATATACATCAAATGATCATCAAGTACATGTAAATTATACAGTCAGCTGCAATAACCAGATCAACAGTAGCATAACTGAACCCAGAACACCTTATCAACAAGAAAAATTCAACCAATAGAAGATCTTAACACAGATACGCAATTTTCTTCTTACTGGCCTGCGTCGCTACGCACTTCACCCTCCGCTTCTTTGCGTATACCCGCAGAGTTACTTCTGCTGTACTGCGTGGCCACGCACTGCTCCTTTCCCTGATCTGCGTACAGTACGCACCAAAATGTACTATCGCACCGCGTACTGCACAGAAAGCACGCACCCAGAAGAACTATCGCGCCGCGTACTATCACAGTAGGTACGCACCCAGAAAGACTGTTGCGCCGCGTACTCAAACAGTAAGCATGCACCTGAAACACTGTCGCTCTGCGTACCCACGCAATTCACCTTTGTCGCCTCTACGTACCCACGCGCTGCCCCTTCGTCTCTTCTGCGTATCCACGCACTGACCCTTTGATTCCTCTGCGTACCCACGCACTGTCACTGTTGATCACTTGCGCACCTCTGATTAGGGCCAAAATACAGTCAGATACTCAGATCTGATCTTGCGCTCGAGAGATCACCCTTCACAGATTCGCTTCCAACTTCTCTTCTAAAGATCAAGCTTTTAAACCGAGAACCCCAATATCAGATCTTAAGATATTCAATACACAAAAGATGCACAAGCCAAATGATCTCCTTAGCTTTATATAGGCATGATCTTCCTCAAATCATGGACTAATACCACGGGCCAAAACCATGATAATATAATACCGTCGACTAAATACCATAGGAAACCCCACGTGTGCGCGCTTTTATTGTCTTGAAGTGTGTGCACTGGGGTACGCACCCCATGAATGGGTAACCCGCGTATTTGGACGCGGTCCCTGCACGGTATACCTGCGGGTACGCACCTCCTGAACTGTTCTCCTGCGTACTTCTTTATTTTCATCAAAATGAGAGCCATGCCCATGGGTGTTGCCATCAAGTACAACATCTGAAACATATAATCATACCAGAACCATAATGCCAACAATCTCCCCCTTTGGACTTGATGGAAACCTCAAAGTCTTCAGCTTCATTCTCCCCCTTTGACATCAAGGGCAAAGGCTTATGCTCCCCCTAAGAATATGCTTCCCCAGATCTGTAAAGAACCATAATCCACCATGAAAGAAATAGAGACATATTGCAGCAACATTCAGACCAGCATCCATGATCTCCTCCATAATGCCAACAATGCATTATGTGCTCCCCCTGAACCTGTGCGGACAACCATCAAAAGAGATTCAACAAGATGATGCATCAACAACCCCCAGCTTTTGCCTGAGGTATTCAAAGGCCTCCCTGGGAAATGGTTTGGTGAGAATATCAGCAACTTGTTCCTTAGAAGGAACATACTCCAACTTGACCTTTTGTTCAAGAACTTGTTCCCGAAGCAAATGATATTTGATCGGTATATGCTTTGTCTTCGAATGCATGACTGGATTCTTTGA